>CM061534.1:53187622-53384566 GCA_030545055.2 Neoaliturus tenellus | reverse complement strand
TGATTGGACATACTGGCGGAGCGGTGTTGTGCAGCCTAGGGACTCGGTTGTGGAGGGGGTATAGCCAACACTTAGAGTAGAAGTGTAGTGGGTGACCTTGACCCACTTGACCCCCCCCCCCCACACAAAAAGTTTAGACAACCCCCCCCCCCCCGAGAACTTTTTTCGAAAAAATTTTTGACCTTGACCAAAAAGTTTTTTGCTCCGGACGAGAAGTGCCCCCCCCCCGAGAACTTTTTTTCGAAAAAATTTTTGACCTTGACCAAAAAGTTTTTTGCTCCGGACGAGAAGTGCCCCCCCCCGAGAACTTTTTTTCGGAAAAATTTTTGACCTTGACCAAAAGTTTTTTGCTCCGGACGAGAAGTGACCCCCCCCCCCCGAGAACTTTTTTTTCGGAAAAAATTTTTGACCTTGACCAAAAAGTTTTTTGCTCCGGACGAGAAGTGCCCCCCCCCCTCCCCCACCCCCTCCCCCCCCCCCTCCCCCACCCCCTCCCCACCCCCTCCCCCTCCCCCACCCTGATATCCTGGCGTGGCAGCCCCGGTGGGGATATAAGGGGGTCCGGCCAGAGCCGGCTCGCAGTCCGCTCCCGCGCGTTGAACGTGAACGATCGGGACGGACCGCCATAGGCATCACTAAACATTGAATGGCGCCTTCAGTGTTTAGCGAAGTCTACTCTAACTTTAAGACTTGTATTAGTTGTAAGATATTGCGCTTGCGTTTGGGTATTGAGAATTGTCTTATATGAGAGTGTTTTACTTGTACCCTATGTCTCCGTGTGTCTTTTATCCTTTGTGTCTTGTTTGTTATATGTGTTTAATGTGTATGTGCTTGTTCCAGCATTGACTACGTTGAGCTCAATTGTGTGTTGTAAGTGTGTTATATGTTTCTAAAGTGTATACGCTTGTTTAGCAATCCCCCCTTGAGCTTTTTCAATGCTCAAAGTAAATTGTAAAGTCAGGGAACGGGAGTAGGCCCCCGTGTAAAGCCACTTTAATAATTGGTAGGCTCCTTGCCAGGCATGCAAAAGGTTGCGGATGGCATTTGGGGAGCATGTCCGTTTGTAAGCTGGCAAGCAAAAGGTTGTGGCGGCCTCTGCACTCGGACCGAGGACGTAAGCCATTAGGGTGTCCTCAGTATGTTTCCCTTCTGGAAACTCAAAATTATGTAAATGAATCTTTGTTAGATATTTGTGTTTTTAGTCCCAAGGCCCCCGAACATTCGTGGTTCGCCATGGATGTACGGGGGCCGAAATTTTTTAATGTCCGTGTGGCCTTGACCCACAAAGACTTGTAAAAATTCAATGCATTGTAAATTAAAAATATTAAAGATAGGTTACGGGAGTAGGCCCCCGTGTAAAGCCTATTTTAATTATCGGTAGGCTCCTGCCAGGCATGCAAAAGGTTGCGGATGGCATTTGGGAGTATGTCCGTTTGTACGCTGGCATGCAAAAGGTTGCGGCGGCCTCTGCACTCGGACGAGGACGTAAGCACTAGGGTGTCCTCAGTTTGTTCCTTCTGGAAACACAAATTATGTAAATGAATCTTTGTTAGCTACTGAAAAGACAATGCAGTAAATGTTTACAAGTCTTGCGTGGCGAAGGGTACACGACATTGGATGTTGCCTTGTTGTCATAGTTGGGTCTCTTCGGAGGCTACAGCGATGACAACCCAAGTGCCCCAGGTGGGGCTTAATTTTTTTAAAGTTTTTTCGTGACCTTGACCTAAATACAGTAATGACCCCCCCCCCCCCCGAACTTTTTTTGAGAAAAAAATTTTGACCTTGACCAAAGAGTTTTTTGCTCCGGACGAGAAGTGCCCAAACAAAAAAATTTGTACAAAGTAGTGGATTTAGACCAAAGATCATTGATTTATCAAACCTGTTGAAGAATAAATTGAAAATGGGTGTTTAAAAGCCAAATCTACTACATGATTGATAAACTGGATGTATATGACGTCACCTTCCCCCACCCTTCAACCTCGGGTATAAAGGGACCCGGTTGAGCGCGCTGCTCATTATTGCGTGGACATTCACCGAGTGCACACTCAAAGCCAAACTGTAAAAAAAATGGCTCTTTGCGATATTTGTGGTGAGTTTTTCCAAGATGAAGATATCTTTGTTTTACACCGAGAATTGCATCATGAAGAGAACAGAAAAGAAGAGATTGTTGTAAGTGAAGAAGACTTGGATGCGTTTGATCGGTTATTGGAAAACTACCAGAAGCAGATGGACGACTGTGATAGCTATCTACAGTTACACCAAGAATTGCATCGTGAAGAGGACAGAAAAGAAGAGATTGTAGTAAGTGAAGAAGACTTGGATGCGATTGATCGGTTTTTGGAAAAACCCAGAAGCAGAAGGAGGACTGGGCTAGCTATTTACAGTTAATGCAAAGAAGAAGACCAAGTGTTATTCAATTTGCCGGAGCTGGACCATCTACAGCTGGAGGATTTATCAAGAGAAATGAAAGAAAAAGTGGAAGATTTAAAACAACTGCGTACCCAAGAAGTGGATATGGAAGAAGAGGATACAGAAGAAGTGGAAGATGTAAAACAACTGCGTACCCAAGAAGAGGATATGGAAGAAGAGGATACAGAAGAAGTGGAAGATATAAGACAACTGCGCACCACAGCCTTGCCAGGACCAGTTGTAACTCATTTCAAAATTAATAACGTGCAATTAGAATTGGAAAATTTTCTAACTCAAGCTAAAAAACTAGTTGTAAAAACATTGACGGAAGAATTGACAAGATTGAACTTTATTAAATTTGGATTGGTGTTGGAGGCTATGTTTACTAATAGCGATGGTGAAAACTCACCGAGAGCATTCATTGCTAAAAACCGAACCCTTACAACCACATCTGATATCAGCGAAATTTTAGAAGAATGTTTGAATGAACTGTTAATGAAACTCCAAGAACATGAAGGAAGAGGATCTGGCTGGACGTTATCATCGATTGAAGGTATGGATGTGAGGATTCACAAGCATGGATATGGTATAAGAGGTAGCAGCTTTATCCCTCTACCAAAGGTTATCCGAGATACTAAATCATGTATCAATGTGAAAAATGAGGACAATGAATGTTTCCGGTATGCAATGTTAGCAAAATACGTGGGACATAATGCTATTAGACCTAGCATAGCATACGAAGCTGTTCAACACCGCTATAACTTTCGAGGAATGTCGTATCCTGTGAGTCTTGATCAAATTACTAAATTTGAGAAACAAAATCCAGGTGTTTCTGTTAACGTGTTCGGTTTAGATGATTCAAACAATGTGTATCCACTACGAGTAGGAAAAGTAGAGCAAAGTAACCATACTGATTTATTATTGATAACCAAAGGTGAGATTTCACATTATGTTTATATTAAAAACTTTGAATCTTTGGTTGTACGACAAGTGTCAAAACAAAATCGTAAGATAACAATATGCAAGAGATGCTTTTGTTTTACATGCAAGGAATTCAGACGTGGAGGATCGGAGTGGTTGATGGAGCACCAAAGACTTTGTAATGACAACTATGAAGTGAAGATTAGTCTGCCACCGCCATCTCGAGCGTTCATCCAATTCAACAAAACAGTTCACCAATATCGGATTCCAGTAGCCGTCTACGCAGATTTCGAATCCACGTTAGTACCACAGGAGCTTCCGAATGGTGAGGTGACTAGAAGAACCAAATATCAATTGCATCAACCTAACAGTTTTTGCTTATTGGTGAAATCCACTTTGCCTGAAGAACAGTTACAACACTATGGGTTAACATCCACTCCAATACTCTACCGTGGGGAAAAAGCCGCTAAGTATTTTGTAGACCAGTTGTATGATATTGCTGAAAAGGTGCAACGCTTATTCGGTAATGTTTTACCCATGGAACCTTTGAACCAAAATCAACAAGAAGAATACAATTCAGCATCAAGATGTTATTTATGCAAAAAGAGTTTCAGTGAAGAAAATCCAAAAGTAAGAGATCACGATCACCTGACAGGGTTATACAGAGGAGCTGCTTGTAATTCATGCAATATAAATTACAAACTACCAAACTTTATCCCTGTCGTGTTACACAATCTTAGCGGCTATGACTCCCACTTCATTATCCCAGAGTTAGGACGGGATGATGGAAAAATTGAAGTATTAGCTGAAACATTGGAGAAGTACATCAGTTTCTCAAAAACAGTAGGTAAAATTAAACTTCGCTTCGTAGACTCTTATAGATTTATGTCATCTAGTTTGAGCAAATTGTCTGAAAACCTAAGAAGAGAAGACTTAAAAGAAACCAGCAAAATTGTACCTGAAGATAAATTGGACTTAGTAATGCGTAAAGGAGTGTTCCCCTATGATTACATAACTTCTGCAGAAAAATTTGAAGAAACCAGTCTGCCACCGATTGAAGCCTTCAATAGCAAGTTAAATGAAAGTGCAATCACTGTTGAAGACTACAATCATGCTTGTAATGTTTGGAACCAACTAAACATTCAAACCTTAGGGGAATATTCTGACTTTTACATAAAATTGGACGTAACTCTGCTGTGCGATGTGATGGAAGAATTTCGAAACACCTGCTTCTCCGCCTATGGACTGGACCCTCTGCACTCGTACACATCTCCAGGATTAGCATGGCAAGCTATGCTAAAGTCAACCAACTGTCGATTGGAACTTCTAACAGATATCGATATGGTCCTCATGATCGAATCAGGTGTACGAGGTGGTTTGACTCAAGCTGTGACAAGACATGTTAAGGCCAACAACAAGTATATCCCCAACTTCGAAGAGCAACAACCATCACTCTACCTTGGATATTTTGATGCGAACAACCTCTATGGTTGGGCGATGTCAAATCCACTTCCCTACGCAGACTTCAAGTGGATTGACCCGACCACCATCGGTGACATATCACGGATTCCAAAAGATGGGCAAACAGGCTATATTTTGGACTGTGATTTTGAATATCCAAACACCTTCACGACCATCATTACGACCTGCCTCTCCTAGCCAAGACTGAAGTTTCACCGACAGGAAGATGGCCCAAGCTGATGATGACCTTGGAGAATAAGAGTCGATATGTGGCACACTACTGGGTAGTTCAACAAGCACTTGAATTGGGCCTACGTATAGTGAAAATTCACAGAGCAATTGAATTCACCCAGTCTTGTTGGTTGAAACCATATATCGATTCCAACACTACAAGAAGAGCTGCAGCGACAACAGCATTTGAAAAGGACTTCTACAAATTAATGAACAACGCCATCTTTGGGAAGACATTGGAGAACAAGAGAAAACACAAAATTGTAAAATTAGTAAGTGATCCTAGGAAATTGGAAAATTAGTGCAAAAACCAAATTTCGGAACATCAATGATTATAAACGAAAATCTAGTTGCTGTCAGTATGAATAAAACAACAATAGTGATGGATCGTCCGTTATACATTGGAATGTCGATTTTGGATATAAGTAAAACTCTGATGTATGATTTCCATTACAACAAAATGGTTAAACACTACGGAAGAGACAACATTGGAGTTGCATACATGGATACCGACGCGTTCATCTACTGGATAAAGACTTTGGACATGTATGAAGATCTAAGGAGTTTCCCATACAAAGACGACTTTGACTTCTCTGACTATCCAAAGAACCATCCAAATTATAATGAAAAGAATAAAAAAGTAATTGGAAAATTTAAAGATGAAGCAAATGGAATGCCTTTGGAGGAAATAGTTGCGCTGATGTCCAAATTATATTCCTTCAAGATGTATATGGAAAATGACATACCGACAGTGAAGAAAGCTAAAGGAGTCAAAACATCATACTTGAAGAAACATGTGACATTTGACCACTACAAGACCTGCTTGTTTGAAGATTCTACAATGTCTGCAACGTTCAACACTATTAGAAGCTTTAAACATGAGGTCTACAGTGTCACTGAAGTTAAAAGGGCACTATCAGCTCAAGATGATAAAAGGCATATTATGCCGGATAAAATCCATACTCTTCCTTTCGGCCACTACTCTCTAAACCCTATCAACTAGTAACCTATTCTTCGTCCTTATACAACTTCGACCTTATTCCTTTCTCCTTCCGTAAAAAAATGGGGAACACGGCAAGTCCAACGCCGTGTTCCCCATTTTTTTACACAAGTTTGGATGACCTTGACCTATATAAATCATGTGAATATTTAAGACAACATTCATTGTGATTATACATGTGATACATGAAACATTCAAACCTGCAATATGAAGAACTTGAAGCAAGAAATTGTCAACGAGCTTCATAAACCTGCAAGAAGAAAGTTTCCGCGAAGAAATACAGTGATAAAAGGAATAAATGATTTATATCAAGCGGATTTAATCGAAATGATTCCTTACAGTAAACAAAATAGAGGATTTAAATACATATTGACTATTATTAATTGTTTTTCAAAAATGGCAGATGCTTTACCACTAAAAGATAAAAGTGGCAAAAGTGTTACAAAAGCAATGGAAACAGCTATACAAAGAGACAAACATACTATAAAACATTTACAAACTGATGATGGAAAAGAATATTTTAATAAGGAATTTGCAAATTTAATGAAAAAACATAACATTAACCATTACTCAACTAATTCAGAGGTAAAAGCATCAATAATTGAAAGATTTAACAGAACTTTAAAAGGTGCCATGTATAAGATGTTTTCCAACAGAGGATCACACGTATGGATTGATATGTTACCAAAACTTATAAGCGATTACAATAACAAGTTTCATAGAACTATCGGTATGAAACCAAGCCAAGTGACTAATAAAAATGAAAAACTTGTATTAAAACGTATAAAAATGAATACTAAACCAAAAGTTGAAAAACTAAAGCCTAAAAGGTTTAATGTTGGCGATAAAGTGCGAATAAGCAAATACAAAGGTGTATTCAGTAAAAGATATCTTCCGAACTGGACAAATGAGGTATTTACCGTATTTAAGGTGCAACCTACAGTACCAGAAACTTACATTTTAAAAGATAATAAAGGACAATTGCTTGAAGGAGGGTTTTATGGACATGAAATGTTAAAATCAACAGTAGGTGATGTATATTTAGTTGAAAAGGTGTTGCAACGAAAAAAGGATAAGGTTAAAGTACGATGGTTAGGATTTAATAAAACGGAAGATTCTTGGATACCTAAAAAGGATCTAATATAATGATAGAGCATCATTTTGGGTTGAACCATTACAAAGGATGGAGATAATACCGCAAAAAGACAATTTTACTATTAATAATATAGATGAACTCACAGTGGATGGTTCTCAATTCAATACTGGGAAACACGGTGTTTTGTTACCAAACACGGTGCGTTGTCTGGTTACCGGTCCTTCCAATTGTGGAAAAACAAATGTAGTATTCAATTTGATTACAAACCCTAAAGGATTACGTTTTAATAATTTATATGTATTTTCAAAGTCACTACAACAACCGAAATATCAGTTATTGGAACAAATACTCAATAATGTACCTGAAGTTAAATATTTTAAATTTAACGCGAGCGAGAGTGTCATGCAACCGCAAGAGGCTAAACCATTCTCAGTATTCATATTTGACGATGTATCTTGTGAAAATCAAAATACAATAAGGAATTACTTCGCCATGGGTCGACATAACAACATAGATAGCATTTATATTGGTCAAACTTACAGCAAAATACCGAAACAGCTCATTAGAGACAATGCAAACATGTTAATTGTATTTAAACAGGATGAAACCAACCTAAAACACATATATTATGACCATGTAAGTGCGGATATGCCATTTGAACGATTTAAAGAGTTGTGTGGAAAGGCTTGGGCTGAAAAGTATGGGTTTTTAACAATTATGAAGGAACAACCGCTAAACAATGGTCGATACAGGATAGGATTTGATAAATTTATACTAATACACTGATCATGATGTAAAACATTCATTGTTGTACAACACGTCTTGCTACAAACATGGTTAACCAAGAAAAGTTAATAAAGGAAATAAAATCACTTAGTGATTCTATTCGAGATAAAAACAGAGCATTAAAATTAGGTATTAGCGAAAGGGAGAAATTTCTTGAATCTACTTTTAAACCTATTACTGAACCCTTGAAACAATTAAACAAAAAATTTGCTAAACCCGTTTTGGAAGGAGATGCAATTGCACCTATTACAAAGTTTGAAAGAGAAGATGTAAAATCAGAAGATTTTAGTGATGAAGACCTGGAATCCTCTACATATAGTGGTTTTACCGGTGAAGAACCTGAAAGAGAGCTAGAATCACCAGACTATAGTGGTATAAGAGAATTATATGAAGTAAAAGCTAAAAGAGGACATGAAGATGTATCAACTGCTAGTGAAGAGGAAAAAGAAGAAGAAGCAAGGGAAGGTCCGTCAAACATAAGCTTGTTGGGTGAAAACATTCATAACAAAGGACCTTTAGGAAGGAAATACATGGTAAAAATGTTACTCGGAACAATTCCTAATAAGAATTACCATAGTTATGGAGCGAGATTAACAGAAGATGGTTTAATGATAGGTAATAGCCCATTAAACGTTGACGAACATGATAATATTGTCATTGGTGATCAAAGGTATAAGGGTACAAAAGGATTATTTGAATTATTATTTGAAAATAAGCCTTCAGTATCGTTAGTGAAAGAAAAAGACATGGAAGCATATAAAAATATTTTGGAACAGACAAATGCATATAGGAGAATGTATTTACCTGACCAACTTCCATTTAGATCTAAGTCTTTAAAATATAGAGAATTTGTATCCAAGTTAATACCAACTAGAAGACAAACAATGCCGTTAACACAAAGAAAACCTGTAAAACGAAGATTTATGGCATCCACTTTAGATGTAAGTGCTCAGGAAAGAAGAAAAAGAAGTAAGTCTGTTACGGGTACAGGTTTAATGAAGAAACTATATAACACAAATGTGATTTATTACAATAATATCAATAAATTGGTGGATAGAATGAAACTAATACATGAAGCTAAAGAAAGCTAAAAATCATGTATTTAGAAATGAAGCAGACAGATCATTAATTAGTGCAGATTTAAAATATTTTAAATGTCCCGGGAATGATGCAAATGTAACTGATGAAGACTAAGAATTTGTATAAAAACTGATATGGGTTAGAAATCGGGACTAATATTATAAAAATGGGTTACACTCTAGAATGTTATTCAGTTGCACCATGAGTGTTGACAAGTTCGGACGGTATTCATCAGATGGATTATATTACTTTAATACTTTAAAAAGAGGTGTTGGATTACCACAAACACCTGATGGAGATTATGATATTAGTAATAAACGGTTAAAAAACATTAATGATCCCACAGATGAAAATGATGCAATAAATTTAAAAGTATTAAAAAAAGAGATAGTACCAACACTGAAATTAGATAAAAACACATATAACGCGGGTAATCATAGAATTTCCAACGTTGGTAAGCCAAATCAAAACGCTGATGCAATAAACAGAGGTTATTTATCATCGGAATTAAAGAATACGTTAAAATTTAATGGAAAAACGTATAATGCTGAAAATCGGCGTATATCCAACGTAGCAGACCCTGTAGATGAAAAAGACAGCATAAATAGACGCTATTTACATTCTATAATACCTGAAAAGACAAAAGATGGGTTTTCTTTTTATAAATTTGTTATTAACGATATAGGTTATCCAAAAAATGAAAATGATGCTGTAAATTTAAAATACATCAAAGATCATTGTATTACACGTGATGTAGGAGTTATTGACTGTCTTGGTAATTGTTTAGCGAATGTAAAAGATGGTTTTGCACCATCAGATGGTGCAACAGTGGGTCAAATGAAGGAAACTTTAAAACAAGAAACCTCCGGTTTTGTGAAACAAAACCAAGTAGTAACACGTCAAGGAGATGTATTTGTACAAGGAAATAAAAAGTTTACTTTACTTGAAGAAAACAATTATGTTTGGGATGGTAAAGGAAAGTTATTGACAAATTTAGGTATTGGTGAAAAGCCTGGTGATGCTGTTACTTATGAACAGATAATACAATTAGAGCCAACTGGAAAAAAATGGTGGAATTGTGATAACAAACGATTAACAAATGTTGCAGACCCTGATTATGCCAATAACGCTGTAACTGTTAATTTTCTTGTTAAAGTAATAGGTAATTTATTATTTGATATGCATAATTATATTGTAGCAGGACAACATAAACCTATTGACGAAAAAATGAGAAATACATGGATTAAACAAGAAATTCTTTATAAATATTTTTTTAATCATAACACACAAAAGTTTAGATCATCAGATTGGGGTACTTTTGATATTTAACTAAATAACACCATATATTACATCATTTATGTGCAACCTGTCATAGAGGTAACACATGGGTTACGCTTTTCAAATATAAAAGACAATCATGGCGTTTCATTACACCAGTCCATATCGAGACACTATACGGAAAGGAGGCGGTATCACGTCCACAGCGGTTTCTCTGTTAAGTAAAGCTTTAAATCGTATTCCAGTAGGATCTATCGTAAACAGAGCAATAGACGCTTTACCATACGAATTTCACATACCGGGAGGTTATCAGTATTGCGGACCAGGAACTAAATTAAAAAAACGACTGGAAAGAGGTGATCCAGGCATAAATAAGTTAGATCAGGCTTGTAAAGAACACGATATCGCATATTCCACGTTTACCGATTCAAAAAATAGGTCAATCGCTGATAAAAAGCTAGCGAATATAGCTTGGCAACGAGTAAAGTCTAGTGACGCTAGTATTGCGGAAAAAGCAGCAGCTTTAGCGGTAACAGCAGGTATGAAGGCTAAAACAGCGGTAGGAGGTGGAAAAAGGAGGGGTAAGAATAAAAAAGGATCAACCAAGAGAAAACATGGTGGTAATATTAGACTAAAAAGACGTTCTCCGAGGAAAAATAATAAAAAACCGACAATATGGTCAATGGTAAAAAACTAGGCTGGTCTATACCTAAGACCGTATCGTGCATATTAAATAAAAGAAATCAATTGGTTATACCACATAAAGCGTTGACTAATGTTGAATTATTTAAATATATTTCCTGTTTAAAAATACCATTTTTCCGCGGAGTATTTATGAAAGACAGTTTACCAAAGAAAATATGGAAAAATGAGACTGGAATCGTAAATTTGGATAATACTGAAGGGTCCGGCACCCATTGGGTGTGTTATAAGAAACTAAATAGTAATGTATATTATTTTGATAGTTTTGGAAATTTGCCACCACCTAAAGAACTTGAACATTACTTTAAATCTGCTAAAAACATATATTACAACTATAAAAGAGAACAACCTGATAATACTTCAATATGCGGCCATTTATGTTTGGAATTCCTAGCTAAAAGTATCAGTCACTATTAAGATGTCTTTCTATACGGTATCATTAACAGGAAAATCGTCCACTTTACGAAGTATCCTTTTTCCAGCGTTACGCTTGCAAAAAGGAAGATTTTGGGAGGCAGCACTGTTGGATTTTACAACTTACAACTCTATTCCCAATGTTACGGAAGGTAAAAATAACTTATTGCATTATTATAAAGGAAAAGATGCCAGTGGTAAGTTAACAGACTTAGAAGAGTGCAGTTTACCCACAGGTTCTTATGAAATTGATCATATTAATGAATTTTTGCAAAATAAAATGGGAAAAGACAATATATCGCTAAAAGGTAATAATAATACAATGAAAGCTGAGCTTACTTCAAAATATTATATAGATTTCACTAAGCCAAACTCAATTGGTGATTTATTAGGATTTCCCAAAGATGGAGCAATTTTAGAACCAAATAAAACACATTCCGGTAAACAAACTGTAACAATATTAAAAGTCAATAGTATAGACATAACTTGTAACATTATACAAGGAGCTTACAGAGATGGAGCAAATACTCATATAATACATACTTTTTACCCCAGTGTGCCACCTGGATTTAAAATTGTTGAAAAGCCACAAAACCTGGTATATCTACCGTTGAACACCACTTTCATTTCAGACATCGTGTTGAACGTATTGGATCAAGACGGTAACTTGATAGATTTCCGAGAAGAGCCTATTACGGTTAGATTACATTTAAAATCGACACTTTAATACAAAATCATGGGTTTAATATTTAAAAGCGAACAACCTACGGGAAACCGCATTAGTAGCTCTTCAGCTGTGGAGGAGTTAACACGCGAGAACATTCGTTTCTTAGAGAGAATTGGATTACAATTAACCGATTATGGATATACTGGATATAGCGCAGGGTCCAACATTCGACGAAACCCTATGGGAAAAAGAATATCACACCCACAACCCTTACACTTCATCAAAATTAAACAATAACGATGAAATTCGTATTCCCATACAAAATCAAGACATTTACACACTACCATGTGAAAGTTACTTGTATATTGAAGGAAAAGTTACTAAAAAGGACGGTACTACTACTGGTACAACAGTTCCATTTATAAATAATCCCATGGCTTTCCTGTTTGATGAAATTAGATATGAAATATCAGGTGTAACAGTTGATTCTACTAAAAAAGTAGGTATTGCAACAACTTTAAAGGGATTAACATCTATATCACCTAATGAAACCAATTTAATACAACCTGCAGGATGGGTTTTACCTGCAAAAGACACAATCACTCCAGATACAAATGGAAATTTTGATTTTCATATTCCGTTACGTTTGTTGCTTGGTTTTGCTGAAGATTATAGGAAAATAATATTAAACGTTAAACAAGAATTAGTTTTGTTGAGATCTTCAAACGATAAAGATATTATTAAAGCTCCAGACGGTACAACAGATGCAACTTTAGAATGGAAATTAACATTAGACAAAATTGTATGGAGAGTTCCACATGTAAAATTAGCTGACGAGCATAGAATGCTACTATTAAGAAAGTTAAAGGCTGATCGTGATATTGTAATTCCTTTTAGAAGTTGGGAATTTCATGAACATCCCAGCTTGCCAACTACGGATCGACACACTTGGACAGTTAAAACATCTAATTATGTGGAACGAGCCAGGTATATTATATTTGGTTTACAAACAGGCAGAAGAGACACCATCACCAAACATGCAGGCCAATTTGATCATTGCAACTTGAAAAATATTAAAGTTTATTTAAATTCACAATTTTTTCCATACGATAATTTAAATGTGTCATTCGCTAATAAAAAGTACAGCATATTGTACGATATGTATGCAAGATTCCAAAGTTCATATTATGGTAAAACGAATGCACCTTTACTATCACCAGAAAAATACTTAGATGGTTACCCTATAGTTGTAATCGATTGTTCTAAACAAAATGAATCGGTAAAATCATCAAGTGTAGATATAAAAATAGAAATGGAATTCAACGCGCCTATATCGGCTAATACAACTGCATACTGTTTAATTCTACATGATAAAATCGTAACATACACACCTTTAACTGGAATTGTTAAAAATGTATTGTAAAAGACCGGTTTTCCTACATTCCAATGCATTCCGCGAGTATAAAAGCAGAGCGTTCAGCTCGCTCCTCATCAGTTTGTTGCCTGTTGTTGTATGGGTAGCATCTTATTCAATATGGCTTCTCCTAGTGGTACACAAGAAAATGTAGTAGATATTGAGAAGGAGATATCCGACTTTTTAGATCTTCAAGGTCAACCGGAGGGAGATGAACACAACGCTTGCGGACAACTCCACGCCAGTAATAATATTGAGGAAAAAGGTAAAAGAAGAAAGAACGCACACAAGAGGAAAAGGGATATTGAAGATAATATTTCTCCTAACATATTAAGTGAGGTATTCTTGCGAATATTTTACCCAATCTCTTCCAGTTTGGACAAAAGTGTTTTAATCGGTGTTATGAAATCTACAGATTATTCCCCTACTGTAATTTTAACTCATGGACCCAAAATGATTTTGTTTACGGACACTGCTTGGGAATCGTTTATGAAACACTTGCATCTGCTAGAATGCTATTTAAGTAGTAACATGTTTGGAAGAAAGACAAGAGTAGGCCTTTTGGATTCAAATGTGGAAATCGATATTGTTAAACATCGTGGTGATCATCAGTTGCGGTTTAGAGACACAACAAGACATGATAACAAGATTCAACTTAATCGAGAAGAGTTTTTTATTCTAACTTGTGCAACTGAACCAATAACGAGGTACTTGAGACAACTGGTGTTTTCAAGTTCAATTATTAAAGATTATCTGGAAGACACTTTGGACAAACAACCGGACGCACCTATATTGTACGGACCTGTAGATAATTCTATATTCAATAGGGTTCCTCATGAAGTACAAATGTGGAGACAATTGGAAAAGTACGCTCAACTACATAAGAAATCAGTAAAACGTGAAAAAGAGGAAGAAGAAGGAGGAGAAGAATCAAGTGTTAGTGATGAAAATGAAAACAAGGAAAATGTAAAGATGGAAACCTAAATGACAATTAACTACACAGCAATGGTTAATTTTTAAAACAATGTCAAACACTTTGTGGGGTTAGGCCTACCGGGGACGGTGCCCACGTTAAATATACACCAACGCGCCAACAACTGTACGGCCGGGTATAAAAGTCGTACCTACCGTGGTGTGGAAATCAGTTGACCTTTGGACTTCGTCATGAGCAGACGAGTGATCTTCGCAATGGACAAGGAAGAAGAACAAGTAAAGTCCAAACCTGGTATAATTGAGTTCCAAGCGTTTCGGGGTAATGATGATAGATTTATCATAAAAGAACTTGTGTTTTTCGACATCAATACAAGTGTTCCTTATTCGTTTTTATTTAAACCACCATGTTCTTATTCATCTTTAACCAGTAAAGCCGCTACTACCAACAGATGGATTTCAAAACACTTCCATCATATCGATTGGTATGATGGTTTTACAAGTTACACGGACTTGTATCACATTATGCATCACTTTTCAGACAAGTTTACCAATATTTACACAAAGGGGCTGGAAAAGAAAAGATGGATCGAAGGATTTACTTATGTTCCGGTTAATGATGTGGATTTGGATAAAAACTACAAGTATACGATGGAAAATGTTTGTATTTGTACTAAAAGTCCAGAACATGAAAAAGATAGACATTGCGCTTTAAAAAACGCCTATAAACTCGCATCTTACCTTCAAAGTGGGGAAATGGGGAGTGGTGGGGGTAACGGGGGTTATATAAGTGAGGAGCAGACCGGGACCTGGCATGAGTATTACTCGAGATTCCGAGACGACAACATCTCCCAGCAAGAAGACGAAGAAGACGATCTATAACTTGACCATGGCATCTCACCAGTTCCTGCAAACTTTGGTTGAGCAGTTCAATGCTCACTCCAAATCTACCATACTACCCGTCAAGAAGTGTTCCGAACTTAAAGACGAGAAGCACTACATTATCCACGCCATGAAGAAGATGGAGACTACAGTTGGAGAGGCCATCTGCTGCAGTCTTAGCGAGGCACCATTCACTCCGGGGGATGAGCCCAAGTTCCAAGTCTACCTGCCGAAACGGTTCGTCCATCTCCTCCAGAACGAGGATCTGCGCTCCATCCAACCCGGCTGTCTCTACCTGGTTTCCCACGGTTGCACGGGTAGCAATTCCACCGAGTTGACCATCCACATCGCCGACAAGCAGCAGTGTTAGATTTAAGTTTTACTGTTGTACATATGTTATTGTAATGTTTTATAAATAAATAAACCATAAAAGACAAAAAAGAATACAAAAAGACGAAAAATGCAACATATCAATATGTGAAGTTTGTCACATATTGATATGTTGCATTTTTTTTTAAACTTCGCGGGTGACCTTGACCTTTGACCTTTGCATTTCACAGTTACCCCCACCACCACGCTACAAGTCAAACCTGCTTGAATGCAAAACACCCCCACCACTTTTTCATATACCTCCAAGTGCTGTGCCTCGTCTTCATTTCAACTCCAGCAGCCAACCGAACAACATCAGTATGTCTCTGAACGTAAGCTGTGCCAGCTATGAGGAGGTGACGATCAAAACGCAACAGGAGCTGAACGACTTGTACAAGGAGTTGCAGCTGATGGTGGCAAGAGGCTACCGTATAAACGTGCAAGTCTACGCTTGCAATATACGGAATCTTCGGCAGCCGAAGGAAGAGCCTGGACATTCCTCTTCAACGACAGCTTCCTCACCGGCGTCGATGAAGACCGAACCAGACAACTTGGATTACTTCAGCTGACTAGCGGTTGTCTTCCTTGTCCTTACAATTGTAGAATATGTTTATTTCTTTATTATATTAAAGAAGTAAAAAGAGCAAAGCCACCTATCTTGTTACTGACATATATGCTCAGTAACAAGATAGGGTTTTTTTTAAAAACACAATTTGAATGACCTTGAAACTTCCCCCTCCACTGATTCGCTACCCCCACCACTTCACTGTTGATATACATGAGACAACATAATTAGATACCTCATTCCTTCTTCAACGGCCAAACCTACAACATCAACAATGGCTAACCTACCAACAGATGAAAGATGTCCTCACGCATGCTGTGACTTCGTACACGAGTTAGAGAAGAGGATGCAAGAGAGGGCGATAAGAAGAAAGCAGATCCACTCAGAAAATATCATGATAGTAAACGGCTATCTTTTGTTGTTCGGCCTTATCATGGTTGTACTGTTCATACTGTACGGCATAGTTACATGCGTCGGCAAGGTTGCAGAAGAAAACGCTCGCCACCATCAGTTGGAAGATTTCAATGTTACTTTCTAGGTTTTCCTTTTTTAAAACTCCATTTGGATGACCTTGAACTTTCCCCCTCCACTCCTTCCTTTTTTAAAACCCAATTTAAATGACCTTGAAATTTCCCCCTCTACTTTTCAATAATGTTACAACTGACTGCAGCTCACCTCATTCCTTGCTTGGCTGCCATGGCGGAAGGAACTCTTTCTCAAGTTGACTCCACTACGGACGAAGCATTTCCCTTGCGGTGGACTGTTCATTTACAGGATGCGACAGAAGTGGAAGTCTTGTATCAAAAATTACTCAATGTATTCAACGGGAACCCTGGACCTCTTGAATGTAGAATGGATTTGAATTTTGATGCAACCAGGGTCGGCACAGAACCTTCAACTTCAAGCCAGCCTCAGCAACGAGATTTTACACATTTATACACTCCAATATCACCGGAAGGTGTAACTGTCTGCGAGGCTGACTCAACTACACGTTATGTTCAGCCGAAGCCTTGGGTGTTGATTATTAACAATGTGTACAAAGTGGAATTGGTATGTAATAGATTAAAGGAGTTGATGGTACAAGATCCAGGCCTGCGCTTTCAAATAGATATACATTTCATCTGGAGAGCACCTGCGCGGGGCTCTTCGTCTGACAGCTCTCCAAGTACGACGGACGAGGAGGACGACTAGTCATCTTTTTTAAAACTCCGTTTGAATGACCTTGACCTTTCCCCCTCCACTGAGTTTATTTAAGGTGCACTCTCACTGACTACAGCATCATTTCATCGCGCACCTTCACCGCAGCAACATGGAGAGTCAACTCAACTACTGTTGCGAACAGAAATGTTTTTCATGGCCGAATGGCATTGATGTGGTGGATGGCCTGGCTTGTAGAACATGTGAAGCTTTTGGTCAGTGCATGTGTAAGTGCAAGTCTTGGAAGAAGCCGAAACCGAAGTTGAAGACATTCCATGTGTACCAAATGAGAGGGTATAAGTACACTTGTTGCCCTGAACGTTGCATTGAATTCAAACTAAAACAGCTAACTGGCTGCAAATTGTGCAACAATCATTTTGCAGGTTTTTGCAAACATTATTTAGGAGCGTGTCAATACAGATCAACTTGGCATACAGAAGCACTCACTATCAATGAAATCGCTATAGACTCACAAGAGTAGTCTTTCTACTCTTTGACTTTTTTAAAACTCCGTTTGAATGACCTTGAAATTTCCCCCACCACTTCCCCATATATCTAGAGTACGCAGGGCCCGGAGGTCAGTCGCTCGGCGGCTGTCGTAGTGTGCACATCCGTGTTGTGCAGTCTGCTGTGCAGTTTTGATTTTAACCAGTTCAAGGTCACCACACTTAAACTCTGGCAAAAACGTCAAGCTGTTAAAGACAATCCTAAGTCCCAGGTTCACAGTCAACCTCAAGGTCATCACACTTTAACATGTAAATTTAAGGTAGCACCAAAACGGTGCTACCTAGCTTGACATTTTCAAGTTTCCCGAGGTCATCACAGTTCCCCCACCACTTCCCATATACCTAGAGTGCGCGGGGCTGGACAGTCAGTCGCTCGGTGGCTGTCGTGGGGTGCGCATCGCGGTTGCAGTAATGGTGAAACGCGGGAGTTGTATCGGTTCAAGGTCACTCGAGCGGTGTCACATGACGGTTTAGGCAGAGTCACGTTGCAAACTTTGAGTTCCCTCGGCACTTTTGCTGTTTCTCGTCTAATTTCGCTCCAAGTTGTCAAGGTCATTGAAACCTGATTGAAACTCGGAGCGTAGTGCGAGAAACAGCAAAAGTGCCTAAAAATTTTAGGTTTCAGCGTGACCTTGACCTTTGTGACATCGATGACGTCATAATGGTGACGTAAGGGGTGATGACGTCATCGCCACGTCATTTCTGCAACGTCATGGGTGTGACGTCACAGAATGACGTAATTGGTGATGACGTCATCGATTGCGTCATCGATGACGTCATCGATGACGTCATCGGTGGGGTCATTGACCTCGATGACGTCATCGCTCAGGTGACCTTGAACTGAGCCAGCTCCCGCGTTTCTCCACTACTCATGTTCCAACATGAACGATCCTGAGTGTTTAATTTGTGATAGACCATTACATGTGGAGGCCTCAACTATTGTAAAACAACAAGGTTAACTTTTAATCTAGCTTCTCTACCACCAACGAATGCAGCCGCCGCCCAACACATTCTACGAGTCTACCACCAAATCCAGGGCTGGTATGGTAGACCAATGGATCCTCTCAAATGGGGTTGGAGGATGACAGAACATGGCTTACTCCCAACCATAAATACAAAGGATCCAGCTCCAACTGAAATCCTCAACATAGTATCATGCAGATGTACAAAGGGGTGTATAGGAAAGTGCAGCTGCCGTAAAGTAGGCATGAAATGCTCAACAATTTGCCTTAACTGCCATGGTCAGTCATGCTCAAATTCAGCACCGATTGAAGATGAGGGTGTGTCCCACATACCGAATGCCGTGGAAGCAGAAACCGGTGAGGAAAGTCTCTTTGAAGATGATCCTAATAAAGCGGGAATCGACAATCCACCGCAGCTTGAGAGCCTTGTAGACGAAGGGCCGTCGACATATAAGAAAATGCGAATATGAAGGCTGCCTCATTTATTGTTTTGTGCCTATTTATTTATATAGCTGCGGTTTTTAATATCGTGTAAGTGTTTAAATGTTGTTATTTATTAATTGCACCTCAGCTACTAACAAATATGTTTTTATCAATAAATTGATTACACTTTATAAATGGAATTAAAAATTTTTTATTCTCCGATTCAAATCTCCACTCGGTCTTGTATATACTTATTTAAGTATTTTGTCTGGTTGTGCATATCTTACATATTTTTCAATGAAATGTACTTTCCACCCACGACGCACTTAAACTTAACTCCCTCCCATTTACGGAGGATGTGAAGCCAAGAGGACAGTGCACGGAACCCGATTTTGAGTTTATGCAAAATAAAATATTTCAAAATGAGTGACATTTTCAATTGAGATACCTTTGAAACACGTTATTTTAAGCTCTACAACTTTCATTCTATAGTTTTTTCTTATGGGTGTCAGTGGTCTGATGGGATGCCGACTTCCTAGGACTATAAATGTGGTTCAGGAAAGTAGCAAAATGTAATTTTGAAATAAGATGAACAAATTATATATTTCTAAATTAAGATATTGGTTAAGCTTCTGTACCAAATTTGAGTATGTATATACTTATTCTATTTAGAATTTAATCCTCTTTGATACTAAAGAGAGGTTGTTTTCGTCCTATGCACTGTTTTTGAGCGACAAGCAAAAAATTGAAAAATTTGCTAAAATTTCATTTATTTTAGACTGCCATAATATGAGCTCAACTCCTGGGATGGTGCAAACTTAAATTACACTTATTTGGGACCAAATGAAGGTATTAAAACGATTTCCAGTTTGCTGGGAATTAATTCTTCAAAACGTCTTTTTATTATCTAATTTTACTGGCCTATTTATAACAAATTTAATCAAAATCAGAGGTCCCTGTCAAAAATTATCCGTACCACTGACACATAGATAAACAATATGTGGTTTTAGTTTCAATGTAGAATTTTTTTATTGTTGTCAAAAAATGTCATAAACCCATTTTTTACCCTTTGCAACCCCATAAAACCCCATTCCCATAACCCCATTATGCTGGTTCGCGAACTCATGAAAATAGACCTGGTCCCAACCTTCATAACCAAATTTCATCAAAATCGGAGGTACCTTTCAAATTAAGTTATCAGGGGATCTCAAGAAACGTGGTTTGGGGCTTAGATCTTACTATGGCTACCCTACTTTTATACCGTATTCTCTATAGGGAAATTTGCTAAAACTTACATCCGAGATATATTTTTCACTCCATTATTATAGTATTAAACATAACAGAAACTCCTATATACCAAAAATGCATTATACATTTAATATATTTCTTAAAAAAGCCTACCCACCGAAGGGTGAGTGTGATGTGTGTGATGATGTGTAATCAGATGAGGTGCAGCATTGTTACTGACAAGTAGCAGCTGATCAATTTGTCAGGATCATCAATTCATACAATAGTGACCAAAGGCAGTTGTTATTCTTACTCTGAGAGTTATTAGTCATGAAATAGGTGAAATGTCTTTTGGAAAACATTACTTGTACATTTTATTTCAACAATGTTCATCTTAGACTACTAATCGATAAAAATAACTACAAGGAGATGGAAGGAAGACAAATCTGTTGACTCAAATTGCTGGGAGATTATAACTTCTTCACCACTTGCCAATCAACCGTGACGTCATAGGTTGCAGAAGCAGCCTGGCCTATGCTGGACCAGCGCCCCCGGGCAGTGACGTAGGCTTGCTGAACACCGGGGTATAAAGCCTGCTGAATCCTTCTTCCTAGGTGGAACGCTTTGCAGCTCACATAGAAACATGTGTGCTAAACTCGCTTTTGTAAGTACTGAATCATGTTTTGTTTACCATTTTCTATTAAATATTGGCTTCTAATAGTTAAAAATACTTTGTTTTTACTGTATTAAAATGCAACATATGTTTTTTTTTTTGCTTTTGTTAAAATATTTACTATCGTTAAAATTGCACTATTTGTCACTTAAATAATATTACTTTGATTAATTTTTTAGTTGTTAGTGCATGTAAGGAACTAATTATTTAGAATTAGTAATTTTCTATGTAATTTTCATGTGGTTGACTTCTTCATTATATGTTTGCTTGTGCTACAAGGTTTATAATACGTAACGTACGATGGATATTTTGTTAACCATAATTTTAAATCATCATTGTTGCAAATTATGCGCATTAACCACACTCTATTTAAAAATTCATTACCATAGTTTATTAAAGAGTAATTAATATTTTTTGAATAAAAAGTATTAAACTTGCAGTATATTAGTAAACAGTATCGATCGAATAAATAATGTGTTTCCTTTAGTTCGTTTTCAACGGGCTTCAAAACTAAGTGATGTAACATAAAGCCACTTTCCGTCCTAGTAATGATCAACGTTTTCATCATACTGCAAAAAAAACCTAAAAGTAATAACTAATTTATAAATAAATTATTTAAAATTTTACTAGCTCTTTACGTTTAGTAGCTGACCTCCATCTCAATTTAAATATTCCTGAAAACAAATAATAAGTGGAATAAATGAAATGCCAAAATCTTGCATTAAAAATATAGTCTGAAAGTCGTTTTGAAACTAAGTTTTACTTTTTGTAGGCCCCTATTAAGTCTGGTTAGGTTTGGTCAGTGTGCCGTAGGAAAATCAAACTAGGTTCAATTTTCTTCGTTATCACTTGTTTGATGTTCGGGTTCAAAGGTTGTTAACGGTCAGGTGCTCAGTGTTATCATTGCTCTACTTATTATTGCAGTGCTATTATTGCTAGTAGCTCTCTAGCTACTAGACGAACTAAAATGGGTGATCATTTATTTTACATATATAATTATAGATGTACTTCTATAAGATACGTGACAAAATAACGGAACCAATTTTAACCTATCTCTAGTAAACTGAGCTAACCAAACCAATCCAAACCGGCGACGCACTATCCTTTCCAATCTATTTGCCGACATTGACGCCTTCTGTCACCCTGTTGTAAGAACTGCGCCAACCTGATGTCTATGGAAAACTGTTAATAATAACAGTTCTTTATATTGAAGTTTTGAAACTTTTTTTCAAGTTATAAGATTAAAAAATTGGGGTTGTGACAAGTTCTAAAATTCCAATTGGCACCTGATCCCGACTCTGATAACCAGTGTTCCGCCCACAGACTGTGCTGCTGGCGGTGGTGGCCGTGGTCTGCCTGACGACCGCCGCGCCGGGAGCCGATGACCTGGAGGCTGCAGAGTCGAAGCAAGGAGGAGGCGGAGGCGGAGGTGGACATGGTGGTGGCGACGGCGGTCACGGAGGTGAATAAATAACCGACCTTCGGAACTTACATTCCGAAGCCTCCAGGTGACCTTGGTGGTGTGGGAGTTGTCAAGATGCAACAGAGAACGTGACATCTATTTCGCTAAGTTGCTGTTGTTTTTACTAGTGAATAGGACATTCCAACTAAACCACTAAGCACGTATTTTTATAATGACAACTCTTCAAAGGTCCCCCCGGAAGGACCGGGCATAGGAGGGAAAAAAGGGTGAGAACAACTGGGATAGCAGAAGGCCAATTGTCCACTCTGAGAGCCAACTCCCGTACTACTGAGACAACGGAGTTACAGGATCAGCCAGTCGGTATGCTCTGCCAGAAGACTGGCTAACCAATCGACTGTCTCTCAGCTAGGGGTGTCTATCCCCTGCATAGAAGTAGACTCTGTCCTGATCATGAATGGATCATGAGGGAAAGGAAGTTCGTCATAGTGGACATCCAAAAATATGAAACACATGTTAAGACTTCTTACACAATGTCAATGAAAAAGAGTTTTAATGTTGTCCTACGACCTGTTGGAGCTCATAATTTACTTAAATATTAAAAAGAATCTGCAAAAAAATTCTTGAATGTGTTGTAAGTATCCAAACATACTAACGAAAATCAGACATTAGGGAACTGAATCAGACGAATCAGGGAAGTTTAGAATTCTTTAGGCCAACATAATGTATTTATATAATGAACCTCATAGGACTACGTTCTATCAGTGATATAACAATATTTCATATTGTGTTACAGTAATCTCGTAGAAATATCGTATATTATATAGATTATGGTAGGGCTACATAATTTTGCCATGTAAAATAAGTAAAAATGACTGGCTTGGCTTATTTTGAATAGAACAGTTCAATCTTAATTTGGATTAAATTTAGCTTACATTAATTAATAACGAATAAAAAGATTGTATGCAGACTTTCCCATCGAGAATTAATATAACAGAAAATAAAGAAAGAATACTGACAAAATTACACTCAATTTAAAATTGTTATTTTGAAATATTTATATAATTATACAAAAAATTGCTGGGAATTGACTAAAAATGTATTCTTTAGCTCAAGACTATATATAATACAATTAAATTTTAACTAGTGAAAATTGAGATGGTTTATGTTAGTCAAAATGTGTTAAATATTTCTGACCTCATTCCAAGGTGGTGGTGGTGGTGGCCATGGAGGTGGACATGGAGGTGGCGGAGGAGGAGGAGGACACAAGAAAAGTCACGGTTAAATGATAGAATCATTCACCGTGTTTCAAATATTTGTGTAAAGAGTGTAATAAATAAATTACCTATTAGGTTTTTCTTTTACAAATTTCTATAAACCTACTATCAATGTATAGCCTAGTTTGTAGTTTTAATATAAATATCGTTCTACTCTCATAGGTTTTTCTTTTAATAATATTGGATAAGGAGTAAAAGAGAAAAATATAAGCTACCCAAAAGTGTTAGCAAATCTTATACAAACTTACACTTTCATAAAAAGAACCATTTAGAATAAAGTTTTAACAATTTTTCCTATCACTGCATGGAAATAATTGCATTGTCTCACCTGTAACCCCTATGCAAAACAGTTCATTTCCGGTTTCCGTTTCTATCCTGCTCTAGAGCGGCAATGATTCTTTACCACACGCTAGATCAAACAGCAATTTTAAATCAGCTGTTATTACAAACCATGCTACAGCTGTTATTTATTGTTGTCGTTTAGTAATTGCTTCTTTTTAGTTCGAGGTTATGTTTTATAGTTAACATAATGTTCCAACAAAAACAAATCAAAAATAATCTAAATGACATTTTGTATACAACAAAACATGTAGGCTAATATGTAACAATTGTGTTGGTAAGAAAAATCTTGTGTGTATTACGAGCGCAAATAGTCATAGCCGCTCTCGAATTGTTTGGCCGTATACAATTCTCGAGTGGCAATGACGTACTTTACGCTCTTATTACACAAATAGCTATTTTGCTTGACTTGTGCGCCAAGAAAAATGCATAATTCACTAAACCCATGAATTATCAAATAGAGTTGAGATTTAAAAAGTGTTAAAAAATATGTTTTTAATTGTTTATAAACATGCAAATTAACAGGATCTTGTATTGTCACTGTTGGATTTTTAATAAAATGTTCCATTCATGTCAGATATGTTGAAAATGTCAAGCTAGTTGTACTTTTAAATATCGTGATCCTACGTGTAAAAGATAAATGTGAATTTTGACTTTGTTACATTCTGTAAGAGCTAATTTTTTGGGTGCATGACTCTTTTTAACAAATCGATCTTTAACAACACTGGTAAGCAATTCACACAAAACATTTCCTGTACTACTAATTAAGTGAGTGTAAAAACGTACGGTATGAAAGTAATACTAATAATCACACAATACATATTTATAAAAATTTTGTGATTATGTTACTTAGTTAGATACACAATAAAAAATTAAGATTGTCACTTATGTGATTTGTGACGTAAATCCTCGCCCTCAAAGTATTGCCAACCTGAGATGTTATCAAGCCTGATAACCCTGAAAAGTTTCTAGCCGTTGGCAGGTCCGTCTACTTCACGCTCGTCGCAGACCGCTGGCTCTTGTGGACCGTTTACTGTGACGAAGAGTCGTGCCCCACGCTCAGAACAACCGATCTAAAATGTAATGTAGTACATTTATCACAATAATTACTTTATAGGCCTGTCAATGGGTGAAAAGTTAGGGGGTAAATCAAAAGGAAATTTATTAACTACATTCCACTTAAATTTATGTTTATATATATGAATTTAAACCAAAATAAT
This sequence comes from Neoaliturus tenellus, assembly GCA_030545055.2. NCBI lineage: Eukaryota > Metazoa > Arthropoda > Insecta > Hemiptera > Cicadellidae > Neoaliturus > Neoaliturus tenellus. Next base: position 53,359,117 of record CM061534.1, on the reverse strand, counting down.
CTTTTATGAGAATAAAAAATACAAATATTAGCGAAAGTCAATGTTTTATTATTAGAAGGAGTATTAAGTTTTGGCTTGTTCGGAAATTCATTTCAGATTAAGAGGAATTTCCACACCTTTGGGAAGCCATGAACAAATATATGATACAAATATGTTAAAATGCGTTTAAAAGAAGAATTTTTCTTTGGCATCTACATTTAAAGTGGGTTCCTGTAAATAACGAATGTATGGTTAACCGTGCGAGCAGTCAAATGTCTCAGTCATAAACATAAAGTAAGTCGATTTATAGTAGTTTTTCCCAATTGGTTTTACATCTTACAAAATACTCTATAACAATATAAAGTCGTAAACGTTTAAATGATTTTGACAAGTGAGTAGTAAGGCAGACGGTTGAATCACGAATTATACATATAAGCTACACTAACGTTTATTCAATGGTAGAACCGATTTTTTCAACTTATGAGACTAAGTATAGCCTAGTGGCGTTAAATATTACCACTTGAAATATGGGTGTGATATTAGAAGATCAAGTTAACTCTAAAATTCAAGTTGGGGTAGCCTACTTAATATGTAATCAATCGTTGTAATTAATCCACAAAGAATCTTGGATGAATTAAATTGAGAATTTAAAAAATTATTAACTAACAAAAAATGTATAAATAACAATTTACTTAAGATCTGTCAATCTTAAAAGTGTGTGTCCCCATGACTGCTGTTAGTTTTTCCACATTAAGTTTGGGTTTTTTTATGATCAAATAGGCCTGCTAATATAAAACACAAATTCCAAAAAACTAATAAAAGTAAGTGTATTTTATATAAAACAACGTATTGATTGATTTGAATATTATAGTTAATTCTTTTGGAATGCATTAGAATAAACACGATCCTTAGATAAAAACACAATAAATCCTATGGCCTATCATGAACATTTTTTTTAAATCAAATATTTAACTGTAAACTAAAATGATTTAACTAAATGACTGTGAACTAAATGACTGAGAAATTATGAAATGAAATGTGTTTAACTAAATGACTAAATGAACTGTGAAACGTAAACTATGGTTTATAATTTACTGAATAGACCGTCTTTTACATTGCGTAATACAAAAGAGACATTACTCATGTGATTTAGAAGCCCATTCTGAGCAGTTTTACCGTCACGCATCGTAATGCAGTTCAATGGTGTGGAACATTTTGCAAAACCCGATATACTAGGCTTATATTGTACATGCTTTAGATGTAATTTATATACAGCAATTCAAAGGCTGACTCACCTTTGAAGTTTTAAATTGGGTTGATACTTAACGTATTTAATCAAAATGATACAACAATAACTAAAGTAAATGTTTTAAAGATACATGTTTTAAAGATTTGGAGATGATTGATATGTGGCTAGAAGAGATTTCGTTGGAAAGTCAAGTTCTTCGCTATAAGTCAAGATAAAATAAAATAAAATAAAACACATTATACTAAATACCAAATACGCTTAACATTATTCGGTTTGAAAATAGATTAGAAATAAAAGATTTTACTACAAATGAAGTTCTGAAAGAATTTTCTTTCGTCATACTGCACCCAAACGAGTGGGTTTTAATTCTGTTATTGGTCCGAAAACTCATAGTTTATCTTCGTCAAGAGCATCTACGTTCATTTTCATACCCACGAAAACTAAGATCACATTAGGCCAAATCTTAGTGCTATTCTATATTCACAGTTTATATTAACGATCTTATATACAGGATGTTTCAGAACTCTCTAAAAATATTTTAGAGCATTGTTCCTGGGTTAGAAACATATCTAAATATCATATTTAAATTGTCCGGAAGTCTTTGGTTACTCACACCACCGTCATTTTGTTTTTCACATAATAATTTTTATTTCCGTAGAGGATGGTTGTATTCAGTTCATATTTGGTATGAATCTTTATCATATCAAGGTACATTTCCAAGAAAAAATAATTTTTTCTACTTTATGTTTTCAAAATGGCGGCCATTTTAAATTTTAAAACTCAAATACTTCAAAATAAGTAAATTTTATTAAAATCATACACAAAAAACAGACACAAAAAGACAAAAAAAAGTTGACAAATTTTAATTATCTAACCAATGGTACCAAGTTCGTAAGGATATGACAACAAATAACGGAGTTCTTATGATTTTCCTCCATGAAAACATTTTGCTGTTAAAATGGCCTTAATTTGCATTGATTTTAATGCAAAATGAATGGTTTTATGAAGAAAAATCTCAATAACTCCGTTATTTGTTGATATATCCTTAAAAACTTGATATCATTAATTAGATAATTAAATTTGTCAACTTTTTTGTCTTGTAAAATTGTTATAAAATTTATCTACTTTGAGATATTTGAGTTTGAAAATTAAAAATGGCCGCCATTTTGAAAATATGCAGTGTAAAAAATTAATTTATTTCTTGGAAATGTAAATTGACACGATAAATATTCATACCAAAAATGAACTGAATACAACCATCCGTTATGGAAATTAAAATTATTATTTGAAAAAAAAAAAATGACGGCTGTGTGAGTAACTAAAGACTTCCGAACAATTTAAATATGATATTTAGATATGTTTCTAACCCAGGAACAATGCCCTTAAATATTTGTAGGGAGTTCTGAAAAACCCTGTAGAACAAAAAGTGGTCAAATATAACACTCTGCTTATGACACTGTGGCATTATGCATGGCCCAAAGGATTGCCCAGCTAGAAAATAACCTAAAGGGTGTACTCTTTGATGTGGAAAATTGGTTCAAGATTAATTTGCTCTACCTAAATAGGGAAAACACAAATATAGTTCAATTTGTGTCTGACAACAGATTTATATCAATTGACCAAGTTAGTTTTGAATCATCCAACACAACAAAATACTAAGGCCTGGTTCTTGACTCGAATTTCAAATGGAGCCAGCATGTTAACTAAGCTCTAACTAGTTACAGGCATGGGCATGCCTCATGGTCTATTATGGTTAAGCCTTCAGCTTGATTATAGTGTAATTTTTTTGGGGTCAATTCAACCATTCAATCAGGGTTTTCAAAATTCAGAAACGAATGATTTGCTGGGTCTTGGCGAGGCGTGACCACTGCAAACCATGGTTTAGAACCTTTAGGGTTCTAACATTGTCCTCGCTTTATATTTATCAAGCTCTCGCCTTTTCAAAAAATTATCCAAAACTCTTTGAAAATGAAAGGAGTACCCACGTCTATGACACTAGATTCAAATCCAACCTTGTATATCTCGTTCATCGTTTGACCCCCCTTGAGCATGGGCCGAGGTACGCTGTACAACGCACTGCCATAAAACCTTAAGCCGGCGTCCGGCGCCTTTTTAAGAAAAATTTGAAAGATTTTTATTGTAAAAAGGCTTACTTGAAAACTTGAATACTTGAATACTTGATTTCTTCATCTGTGACCGACACTGTCGGATTGATGGCGTCAACTTATACTATTTAAGAACATATATTTACATATTTACACTGAGTAATAAAATACTTGGCTCAACTACTTGGCTACTTGGCGGACGTGACTATATCATTGTTACGATTCTAGTAACGGTCGCTCTTTGAGTTCATTTAGGTCATACAGTGGCCTGCTGACAAGGCACTCACGCACTAACTTCTTAAAGGAGCCGATGTCCATAGCACGCACTCTCTCAGGGAGGGTGTTAAAAACTTTAATCGCTGATCGGGGGTAGCTCTTCAATGAGCGGCTAAGCCGACATCGTGACACATCCAGGTCAAGCGCACCACGAGTACCATAGTTATGGTGTACACTTCTAGTGTCGAAGTGGCTCAGGTTTTCCTTGAGCAGAACCAGAGAGTTTAGTACGTACTGACTGAAAACCGTGAGGACACCGAGTTGTTGGAATATAGGCCTGCAATGGTCTCTATACCCGGATGATGTTATGATCCTCACGGCCTTCTTCTGAAGGAGCAGTATATCACTTGCTGCAGGACAGTGGCCCCACAAGACCAGACCGTAAGTTAAGTGACTGTGGAAGAGTGAATGATATACTGTCAGCAAATATGGCTGGGTGATCACCAGTTTTAGTTTCCTAAGCAAGTACAGGACTCTTGATAACCTAGTACATACCTGCTCAATGTGGTGTTTCCAATCATTATTGGGATCAACCCAGAAACCGAGAAGCTTGACAGGCCCTGCTTCCTTTGCTCCTGGTTTAAGAGTACAAACCATGGACTGTGTTTTGTCGTTGTTCACCATTAGCCGGTTCGCCGCAAACCACTCTTTAGAAGGCAGTCTGCTTCTCGCTTCAGGTCGACTAGGTCCTTGCCCCTCAGAACAGGGTCGTGTCGTCTGCAAATAGGAGCGTGTGATCATTTAAAGTCAGGTCATTTATCATGACTGCAAACAGCAGCGGACCAAGTACCGAGCCCTGTGGTACGCCGTGGGGAATTTCACCAGTCCTGGAGGACGCTCCTCTGAGCGAGACTATTTGCCTACGGTTTTTTATGTAGCTGTTTAAGGCGTCCAGGACCACACCTCCGATACCATACTTAGATAGCTTACCAAGGAGTATATCGTGTGACACCACGTCGAATGCCTTGCTTAGATCGCATAAGGTAAGTTGTATAGAGTCACCATCTTCAAAGGAATCCGATATTACATTGGCAAGACTCAAGAGGGCGGAGGTGGTTGAGCGACCGCTTCTAAAACCATGTTGGGCGTTGGTTAGCAAGCTATTGGATTCTAAGTATGAGATAAGTTGTCTCTTCATGACCGTCTCAAAAACTTTTGAAAATATGGGCAGAATTGAGATTGGACGGAAATTTGATAGTTGCGTCGGGTCACCCTTCTTAAAGATCGGTATGGTCCGATCACTCACCTTATCCCAGTTGGTGAAGCTATGTACAGTTGAATGGTCGGTTACGGAGTCCACAGGGTTGGTCTGCAACAATGGCAATTCTGAGATTATTTTCTCCGCCACGTTAACAAAGTGTGAGTTGAACTCGTCAGGGGTCGCAAGGATTGCAGGTCCTGGGCTAGGAGTCCTATGCTCATTCACAATATCCCAGGCAGTTTTGCATGGGTTAGGAGCCTTTAAGATCATATCTACATTACTGAGTATCTTTGCAGCATTTACTTGATTGTTGTACTTATTACGGTGTCGAAGAATTTCTGCAAGGAAAGTGAGCTTTCTGTCATTTTATTTATTTTCTTTTAGAACGTTTTTCCTGTACTTTTGTAAACCTAATTCGAAAAATTGTACTTTTAGTTTAGTTAATTTTGACATGTACAATACAATGTATTGTAAATCTGAACAATAAACGAATAAACCGGTACTGAAATGAAAAGTAGTGTTTACATGTTGTTAAATCTTATTTTATAGTTTAGCTTTTTACTTACATACATCTACAAACACAAACAACAAAAAATATTCTGCAAACTATATTATGTATTGTCATGTATAATTATTATATTGTAAAAACAAAAAGCTGATGAGCTTGACGGAACCAATTTTTTCCTTTAGTTAATATAATTACTTTGGTCCGATAGTGAGTGTAAAAATGAACCGAATATGGCACAGAATGAAGAAATATAAATTTACCTGGGTGCAAAAGACCTTGTCCCATATAGGGGTTTGGGAGTTATAATTATGTTTCGCAAAGGAGTTGAGTATTGAGAAGATATGCGACATTAAATAAGTTAGGTAGAATCTTTTTAAAGTGGAAGATATTAAGTTAATTTTCTCTCAGATGGCAGAATACGTGTTTCCAAGCTGAAGGCGTAGAACCTGTTGAACTTTTACTGTAGATAAGCTCCACGTTATAAACACGTAGTCTAGATAACACTTGCACCACGAAATGTAGTGTAACTTTGCAATACCCATTCCAGAATATTCATTTTCTTATTTTGTCTGGACTAAGAGTAACAATGATTAAAATACTAAAATAACAAAATTTTCTTCATGCTGTAGGACAATGGTTATTTTAGATACTGCCGTTTCGATGGTAAAGTGCTTGTTCTGTATTGCTCCGGTCCGATTTGTCCGATTTGATTCACGTACATTAAAACTGCAGCAGTTCCAGACAATACGATGAAAGCGGAAAACAACAAAATGGATGGTGTTTTTGAGCAAGAACAAGAAGTTAAAAATTTTTTACGAATTTAGTTTAACAGATTGAACATTATGACAAATTGTAGGTCATAATATTTTTGTTCCATAACATGAATAAGGTGCTTCCTCGAAACTCGTTCACATCGTTTCTAAATTTGCCTTCATACGCAAAGTCTCACTTTATTTCTAGTTATGAAAAATGCTATTTCTACCTCAAACGCAGAGTCTAGATTTGGAAATGAACTCTATTGAAGATCCAGAGACAATAATTAAAACACTTGGTATTTTATTGGTGATTTTGAATAAGATAAGAACTTTGATAATTATAATGAAAGGTTTTATTTGATTCACAAGATCACGATATCATCCATCTTATTCAAACCATTTATATCAAATTCTGGCAGACATAGGCCTTACTCCTTCACATTACGATAGGCAGATTGTACTCCACGACCGCCGAGATTGTAACGTTCCTCCAAAATTGAAGGTACACAACGGAGAGGAAAAATACAAACATACATAAATTACATTCTAATGCGTCTCGTATGGAGAATGACACAACGTATATGGGAATTGCACAAAAATACATACTATCATATTCAGACTTTTTAAGACTACTTTACAATTTACTGTGTACCCGTAAGACTAATGGTTTGGGAGATATAGGGGTAGAGGATTGTTTTTTGTCTATAAGAGTAACATGGAGCTAAATTTCACATCCATTATCTCTGAAAAATTTCCCGTTAAACTAAAAAGGCCTAGCATAAAAATTCCTCAGTTTTTTCTTTTAAACACTAACATCATAAATGATTAGTTTTGTCATAAATTATTTTATTTTTCCATAAATTTTTCAATATGGCGCAGATAATTTTTAATGTATAGAAAACCAAAACTAATTACGTAAAAATCATTGTTTTATGATGAAATATTATTTAATATAAGGTTATAAGATATGTTTATGCTTGGACAGTAATGTTAAAGGTGAAAGTTTAAGTGTAATGGATATGAAAATTTGCTCCATGTTATTCTTATGGGAAAAACAAAATTTCCAACTCCATTATCTCCCAAACCGTTAGGAGTATGGGTACACATTAAATTATAAAGTAGTCTTAAAATTATGTCTAGAATCCAAATGACTTTCGTTCTGGATAGGTTACTGTCCACTATGGGTTACTGCTGGTACATTAAAATTATCACCAATGATTAGAGTGCAACGGATTTACCTATAATGGTACAATTTGTTTTTGTGAATAATTAACTGTTTAGATTTTAAAAGGGGTGTACGGGTGGTCTGGGACACCCTGTACATACATTTTTAAAAAGGTTCTCAGGTCTCTTTTTGCTTTGTTTTTCCACATTGACTATCTGTGCCTGGTCCATATTAGTCAAACGTTGTCAAAATCCACTACGCTCACTCTCGAGGATTTATGTGTCAGGTGGTGTTTATGTGTGGCTTCAGAAAAGGGCAATCAGTCAAAACTCACTACAAAAAAAGCGAATGGAAGTGATAACAACTCTCTGGCAGCACATGGATTCGAACCCACCTAATTCCTGCCACGATTGCAAAGTTGGGCACGCTAACCAATACGCCACCGACTCACCCAGGATTGTTTAGCGGAAATAAACTGAGCAACCAATAGGTTAAAAAAAACCTTTTTAATTAATACAATTATTTATTAATTATATTAAATTACTTTTTAACTAAATAACATTGTGATGAAAAATACCCTTCATAACTCTGATCTAAAGTATTACCCCGTGCCTTAATCGCAATTCCGCACTCGGCACGGCACCAAAAACGGTACTTCCCCCTATACCATTGTTTTAGGTGCAAATCTAATTGAATATTTAAAAATCAATGTATTATTCATGGTTAGCTGAAAAATTTAGGATATTGTTAATTTTATTACAAAGATACTGAAACTCGTTGAAACGTTTAGTACTGTGGTAGAAATGAAAAACAAACGTCTACAACACTCAAACATTTTTGAGTTTGTAGACGTTTGTTTTTCATTTCTGATTACAAAAAGTTTTTCATTTCTGATTATATCATACTAATAAAAATGTGTTTACTGTAGTAGAGTAAAAACTCATAAAAGATATAAAAAATCAACTTAACCATAAACACTATTAGTCATAAATTCGTTCAGGCACTAATTCCATAAGTTTTGTTGAACCGTGGAGAGTAATTTTACTTAAGTTTATATAATGAATAAAAACAAACATTTTAAACTGTCCTAGAATTTCTTGTTTTCCAACATAAGCCAAATGTATGAATGTTTTCTTCATTTAAGCCAAATGTAAATGAATTTATATCCTATACTATAATACAAGCAATGTCTGAAGGGTTGTGTGTTCCACGATCTCGAAATCCAGCGGTTAGATTTTGCTTAAACTTTGCATTTAAGAGTGTGTTGGCCCAAAAATAAGTTTAGAAACAGTTTCAATCTAAAAAAAAAAAAAAAAAAAAATAGAATTTGGTCTAAATTTAAGTTTTAAAATCGTAATTTTTAACATTGTTCGTGTGGGTTGCTATTTTGGTAACGAAATAACAACTGAAAGTAAACAAAAATAAAGAAACATTAATTTTTTTTTTTTATTATTAATTTATTGGCTTCATGGCAACATGCCCATAGCTAGCCATACAAAAATACAATTTGTTTAAAACTATTACAATTTAGAGTTACTAAATCTTAATGTCATTTTCGATTATGAACTTGCACAAAGCATCTAAAACGTCAACATTATTTTCTTGGAGGATGTTCATAATATTCACTGGAAAAACAAAATTTTTTTCTTGCAAACTTTTGAAAAAATTTTCTTGCTTGGATTTATATTTTTCACACCCAAGTAGGATATGGTCGATCGAACCAATGTCCGTTCCACAATCACACTGATCTTCATTTACTATTTTCAGCTTATGGAGATGTTCCGGTAAGCAGCAGTGTCCAATCCTTAACCGAGAAATAGTTTTTATTTTTGTCCGTGATTTCTTAAAACTTGAAAACCATACTGGAGAATTAACTTTTGGCTTCAGTTGAAATAACCTATGTCCTTTATAAACAGATACGGCTTCCCACTCGTCTTGCCACCTCGAGTGTGCTTTCCGGGAAATTGAAAAATTGAAATCTTTAAAGCTTGGCAGAAAAAGGTTGTTTTGCTCGTTTGAAGAACATGTTTGTTTAGCAAATGAGTCTGCTAACTCATTGCCCTTCAAGCCTATATGAGAAGGAACCCAAAATAAAATGATTTCGTAATTAAGATGGGATAATTTCATAAACTGATCTTTGATCTTATACTCAATGTAAGTAGTTCTGTGGTCGAATTTGCTGTTTTGTAGGGAGAGGAGAACACTTTTTGAGTCTGATATAATGATTGCTTTAGACGGTGGCAGCGACTCCACATACTTCATGGCTGTAAGTATTCCAACAGCTTCTGCCGAATAGATCGACATGTTGTCATTCAACCTGAGGGTAATTACCTTGTCATGGGTCTTATCGTAGACGCAGCAACTTGTTCTATTGACGTCTTTGGACCCATCGGTGTAGATATGAATATGTGAAGGCCAATTTGAAGTAATCTCTGATTCGATACATTTTCTTATTGAGTTTAAGGAACTTGAACTTATCTCACGCTTAGAGAATGGTGAGAAAAGAACTGGAATCTCAGAAAATAAACTCTTAAATTGAACCAAAAAACAGGGACTTAAATATGACCTTTCCATTGAGATACGAGACTGAATAAGTTGGTTGTAGCTTGAAAGAAGAGGTGGAGAGTTAGCTTCAGTCCAGACTGAATTCAACTGGTTAAAATTGTACATTATATCGAGGCTTTTCAATAGAGGATGGCTAGTTAATGCGAAGGTCTTATGTAAATATTTGTCAGCTAAGAATTTTCTTCTAATATGAAGAGGCATGATCCCACTCTCCACTTCCATGGCACGACATGGGGAAGAGTTCATATAACCCATGCTTATTCGAATTGAACTAAATTGTAATTTATCTAGTTTTTCTATCACCATATTTGATGCGTTTCCATAGATAAAACAGCCGTAATCAATTATCGACCTGATAAGAGATTTATACAGGGACAAAAGGCAAGCCGGGTCTGCACCCCAACGTTGCCCAACAACTGTGCGAATGAGGTTTTGTCGCTTCAAACACTTGTTATAAATATAGTCTATATGATGCTTCCATGATAATTTACTATCAAATATCACACCTAAAAACTTGTGGACATTTTTCATAGGAATAGTTTTATTATTAAGTTTCAAGGCAACAGCAGGTACGTTCCTTATCGTAGAGAACACCATTGCGGACGATTTGTCTGCTGATAAATCAAGACCATTTTGAATTGCCCAATGAGAAATTTTAACAAGAGATTGATTAATTTTATCTTGACATTCGAACAAGCGATGACCTTCAGTATATAAAACAATGTCGTCTGCAAACTCAAGGGATTGAACTCCTGGACTCAGCACCCTGGATATGTCTTTTATGTAAATACAAAAAAGGAGTGGACTTAGGGCTGAACCCTGAGGCAAACCTTTACTTGTGACCCTCGAATAACTGATCTTATTTTTCACTTTAAGTTGAATGGAACGATTTTGATATAATTTTGTAAGGAATAAACATAAGTTTCGTGGCATCTTTAAGTGGAGTAATCTTCGGTAAAGCACTGCGAGATCAACATTGTCATAGGCTTTAGAAATGTCGATAAAGCTTGCTAAAACGTTTTTTCGGCCAGCAAGGGAAGTTTGAATATCGGTTGCTAACACCGCCAGGTTATCAAGGCAGCTTTTCCATTTACGAAACCCAAATTGGGTTGGGGAAAGGATACAGTTGACTTCTACCCACCACTGTAGTCTGTTGTTAATAAGTTTTTCCATCATTTTGCATAAAGTGGAGGAAAGGGAAATCGGTCTGTAAGACGCAGCACTTTTGGGATCTTTCCCAGGCTTCAGTATTGGTACTACTAGGTACTCTTTCCAATGGGGCGGAATTTTTGACGAAATAAATATTTCATTGAGAATCTTGATAAAAACTTTATGAACGCTTTCAGGAAAGTGAATGATGAATAGGTTAGGAATCGCATCTTTACCCGGAGATGAGTTTTTCAAGTTTTGAACTATATATTTATATTCATCTTCTGTAAAGGGCAAAGATAGGAAATCAGATCTAGAGTCGCATTCTTGAAAAGCATCATGTTCATTCAGAGTATTGAGGACATAAGGAGGAGTTAAAGATTCAAGAAATTCATCAGCACATTCATTAAAACAGTTCGCTATTGGGAGATCATTACTGTGGTCGAATCTATATTTCATTTTTCTGACTTGGGACCACACTTTGGAAATGGGAGTTTCCCTATTAATTGATTCGCAAAACTTTATCCAACTCTGCCTTTTACATGTGTTGAGGAATCTTCTGGTGATCGCCTCTTGTTTTTTGTACTTTATAAAGTTTTCTAAATTCATGGTCTTTCTATACTGCATAAATGCTTGTTTTCTTTTATAAACTTCTTCAGAACATTGGGGAGTCCACCATACAGAGGGAGAGAAACAGGGCTTGGGAGGAGAAGTCTTGGGAATAGTTTCATTGGCTATTGTTAACACACGATTATAAAATTCATTGTATGATTCAATGGGATCAGCATAAAACTGGAAACTTTGAAAAATGTCTTCTAATCGCCTCGAAAATTCTGACCAGTTCGCAGATGAAAGCTTCCACTTAACTATATTAGATTTTTCTGAATTACTCTTCGACACTTTAGGACCCGAATTTAAATTAGCATTTAATAGTATGGGAAGATGACGGGAACCGCATCTATCTTCTATCACTTCCCAATCTAGTGATAATGCAATTTGAGGGGAAGCCAATGTGACATCAATAGCAGAAGATTGATAATTAGGGCCTGCTAAGTAAGTATGTGACCCTGAATTAAGGATTGAAAGAAGACTCTCATTTACAAAATTGTAAAATTGAATACCTTGCCAGTCATTAAAGTGGTTTCCATAACTCACGTGGTGAGCGTTCCAATCACCGAGAATTAAAAGTGGCTTTGGGAATTGAGAGAAAAACGCATAAAGACTTTCTGACGTAAGTTTGTGTTTCGGAGGAGCATAGACTGAAAAAATACACGTATTCCAGTCTTTGTGTTGCAAACGTACTGCAGAAACATCAACATTGTAATCCATAAAGAGGGCGGGTCTTGTAAAATTAAGTACCTGAAAACTTAAACTTTTATGAACAAGTATCGCTGTACCACCACCTCTCTGATTCGTTAGTCTATCATTCCTGACCAAATAGTAGTTTTTGAAACGTATATTCACAGACGGAGTAAACCAGGTCTCACTAAGAGCAGCTACATGAATTTTAAATTTGTTGTAAAATTTTCAATTTCAACCTTATGAGCAATAGCCGATTCGCAATTCCATTGTAAAATATTAAGTGATCTTGTCATTGAAAATATCCAAAAGGGAATACAAACAAACAGTAGTAATGGTGAACTAATAAAAACCTTAATATTCTTCATCATAGCTTGTAGTCTGCAAATTGTACTGGTTTACCTGCATTGCTGAATTGTTGGCAATTAACTTGTACAAAGCGGGTATCAAGCTTGTAATTGGAAGAACATTATTCTTGAATTCTGTAAGGATTGATACGAGTTCGTCCTGACTTGATAGATTCGTGTACTTATCGCTTCCACCACCCCCGTCAATCCGTGTTTCTGTTTCCGTTGAGGGTAAAGCAGAAGCAATTCTTCCGAATACAGGGACTGAGGGAGACTCCAAGTTGTAGTTAAACTGATTATAATATTTGTGAGTATACTGAGGTGAAAGGGGGGTTGAATGATTACGAGATTGTTTGGTGAATGTTCTTCTTTCATGAATCTTGTTGTGTTGGGGTAAGGAATGCTGTGAAGAACCAGCCACTACTGACGGTTGAATGCAGAATTTCTCTCTCAAAACCAGATTATCTTTAGCAGGCAGACTAGGAAACTGTTCCTTGCGAAGTCCTCGATCCAATGCACTGGAATAAGACTGAACTTTAACATTACTGCTATTAGAGGATGGTGAGATAACAGCCCTAGCTTCATTATAGGAGATATTTTCATATGCCATATATTGGCTTATTTTATATTCTAAGTCTCTGTGGGGACAGTCTCTACTCAAAGCCGAATGATTTCCTCTGCAATAAATACAGCATGGACTTCTAGGATTTGGGCAGTGTTGAGATTGGTGTTCAAGATTACAATTACAACAACGAGTTTTACTTCTACAGGCCTTGGCTGTGTGGCCATATCGTAGACAGTTGAAACATTGAACGGGGAATCTTACATACGGCTCAACAGTACATTTTGTAAAAAACAAAGTCACATATTCTGGAAGGCGCTTTCCCTGAAAGGTCACAACTATTAAAGGCATTGGAACAAATTTTACCTTGCCGTCAGAATCAACAACTCGTTTTTTCAAACGGCGAACAGTTGACACGTATAAAGATTGGCTTAAATCGTAAAGAATATCTTGTTCTGGAATTGAAATATCAACATCCCTAACAAGACCCTGTCTCTGGACCTGATACAAGGGTATGTATGCATTGACATTGTTTTCTTTCGCAAAACGTGAATCTAAAAACCTGTTGGCATTCTCAGCGCTGTCAAAGGTACATTTTAATCGATTTTTACCTACCTTTTTTAGTTCCACAATTCCTCTTACATTATATGCTGCAAGTTTCCGACCTAGAGACATAGGATGGATGTTGCCAATGTTGCCTTGTTTACTAGAACTGTCGAGAAATATTACATAAGGAGCGGGATCGCTGTCAAGGAAACGTGTAAGTCTTTGAGAATTTTCGTTGTTCAAACTAGGGACATTCCTCATTTCATCAGATTCTGTATCAAAAGTATTCTGTGTTTTTTCAGATGGTTGATCTTCATGTAGGTCTACGTCGTCATGGTGTACATTGTCCACTATAGTGTCGTCTCCCTCGACCCTTTGATCAGAGGGAGTCGGCGAGGTATCCATTTCTTTGTCTTCGCTGAGCAAATCACCATTTCTCACAATATCATTAGTATTTTCGGTAAGCTTGTCATTTCTTGGCAAATAATCGTGATCATATACATGGGGAAGGGAGCCTTTTGAAGAAAGTAACCTATTATCACTACCTTTTTTCATCTTTTTCAAAGAAACACTTTTCGTTTTTCCATTACCAGAATAACGTTTAAGATTAACACTGTCTTCATTATTTTGGGGTAGAAAACGTTTATTGTTATTAAGTCCAGGGCTAATTGGGCCCATTCGAGGTTAAGTAAACAAAGAACGACACAATGAATTAAAATGGAACACAAACAATAAACAAATAACTTTTGTATGCGTTTATCAACAAATATAACAAACTACTGAAAAAACGAACGAAAAAACAATCAAAACACACGTTTTTGTGCTTAAAACTGTAGATAAATCACCTAAAAAGTCACGATGTCAACACGTAAACAAACTCAATCCAAGATCCCGACATTAATTTTAAGCAGTTTTTTAACAGCTGTTATCTGTAAAGAGTTTGGTAGATTTAATAGATTAATTACCATGACTTTAACAAAAGTGAATTAAAACCAACGACCGAGGCTCGTTTAATCTGGTATTAAATAATAAATTAAAACTTTTTTCAAAATATAAGGATGATCAAAAAAATTTAACGTTTTTAAGTATAGTATATGTAAGTTGTGAATTATGAAACAAAATATCTCGACAAACAAACAAAAACAAATGGAGGGCCATAAGAATAAACCCTCAATTTATTTTACATCTGTCAGGTGTTTGAGACAATATAAATGTTAAGCTGGTATGATTCGACTCTAATATTGTGGCCCAGTTGTGAGCGCTTAGATGCACCTGTGTTTTGAAAACCAGACCACCAAGTGGTAATTTCCTGCTACACCAGACGCTTCTGAATTATAATATATTTTTATCACTAAGTGAAATATAATTTGAAGTTCTATAGTCAAAATTTGTTATAGTCTAATAATGTTCGCTTGGGTTAGGTAATCAGGTTTGTAGATGTGACCCAAATCTTGGTTCTCCAGCGGGTCCTTACTTTAGCTCTGTGTTTTGATTTTGATGATTAACAGCTTGGTTTTTATCCCTTAAAAGAACGAGTAAAATGTATACTTATTATAATTTTTATCTTTGTTTTCTTGTTTCTAAAATAAAAAAGAATACAAGTAATTTCTTTTATTTTAACTATTTTATAATCGACATTAACCCAAAATTTTCTTTGTAATAATTGCAATTAGCTTGCAAACTTTTATGGAAGGCTTATGTATGAGTTCGGCAAGTACATTAAGCTGACAAGAAACAGTTACTTTGAGATAATTCAAGTTAAGAGCATTAGGTAACAATCAGTTAAAATCTACGCCTGAAAAGTTTAACACGTATCCGCTCTTAAGGGCGGAGTCAAGTTAGTCCGTAATCACTGGAAGATTACAGAAAATGAGCTTCCACTTAGACTGCGATGGCTGGATAAGCTCGTCTCAGATTTATGCTGGATTAAATTTTGCTTAGACTAATTACTGTTGTTCTTATAATAATAGTTGACGTGTAAAGGATTTTATATTAGTGTATTTGGTTTTGTTATCATCACATTAGACTACTGAGTTAGTTTATGAATAAGGTTTCGTCTATTACAATGAATGAAAAGGGGACAAAGTAGAAGGGTAGATATTATGTGTTTTGTCTATGAACATGTTGTTATTTAAATGTTCTTTTTGCTGTCATTCCTAATACGAGTGGTCTGCCCTCGTGGCTTTAAAAATACACCAGTCTTTTATTAAGTATGTAATCATCAAAAAACTATTTATTTACATTAAAATGGGGGGAACGCCATTTGGAAGCCACTTTAAAACCTTTTATATAGTAGTTTTCTTTTTTGTTGAACAACGGAATGTCAGCATTGACATATTTAGCTACTGGAGGTGGTTCATTAGAGTAGTGAATTTGTTATTGTAAACTTAGACTGCTAGTATAGGCAACTGTGATATCTTTGACAACAGGTAAAATAATTAGTAAAATAATAATAATTAAATTAAATTAAGTTAAATTAAATATAAAAAAATTGTTTAATTGCGTATTGACACCGTATTAATAAATAAAACCCACAAAATTGTGTAGATTAAAGCCTGTAGATGTTAATGTTTTTAATTTTTTATTTATTGAAACCCCGGTTTAGTATTATTTAAAGTCGAATCAGTTTTATTTTTAGGACTAATAAAATAGAATAAAAACATAGGATTTATTCTCACTCACAAAACACAATACGAAACAATTTACGTCTACACTCACGATACCCGGATAACAGTCACCTCCCCACATGGGCCGTTAAGTGCGGTTACTGCAGATCTTAGCTCGTTCGAATTGAATTTTAAGATTATTATCTACCTGGGACCATTCTTATGGTTGGAATTTATCAAACACTTCCTCATTTTCCCTTCTTTATCCTCTGTAAATATCTGTTTGAACCAGCATTTATTTGTGGGTAGTATTTTTACTTCTATGATTTCCAGGCTCAAAGAAAACTAAAATGCTTTGTAATGGTAAGAACCGACAGCAGGCAAGCATTATAATTGAGTTGAGTTTGCCACAGATCTACTCTACTACGTTAAAAAAGTCAATAAAACTAAAACTACTCTAAGTATGTACAGAGAGATGTAGGCCTAATGTGACAAAACCAGATTATAATATAAATTAAAAACAATTGTTTTGTAAGATATATGTGTGAGTTGTAAGTACTGTAGTTTGACGTTAAAGAACATAAAGTGGGTTATTTTGCATCAGTGACTATGTTATTTTGTTATTATGTGGAAAATATACATGTTTTAAAATCCAACAAATAGTAAACAAGGGAGAAAAAAATGAAAGATGGAATTTTTTAATTTTAGCTCAAACTGTTAGTAGATTTATGATATGCAAAGTCTGACAAATCTGGTATTGGGTGTTATGGACGAATATTGCATCTGTACATTATGACTAAATTCAGTTTGGAAATTTTAGGAATGTAGCTATCATAAAATAGAATCACTACTTCCAATTTATGCTCTCTAAGATTATTAGAATTGCAGGATTTATTTGCATACATAGTATACTGAAATTTTCCACCTTACCCCCCATAACACCTAAACGTGCATCCATTGCAATAAGATCTACCAACTACGGTACAAACTGATATTTCAGCAAATGGAGACTATCATTAATAATGCAAAATTACCTATTGTTAGCTATATGCGTGTGAATGTAAAATGTAAGAGCTCCATAAGCTCCATGAAAACCCGTTGGAATGGTTCAATGAAAGAGCTTTTCATGTTTTTAAAAGTGAGTCTGTTGATCTAATAAACAAAACAGTGTCAGAATTATTCACTACTGAAGAACATAGTCCTACATACCTTTCTGTTGATCGTATACTTTTGATGATAAAGATTTCATAAACTGATAATATGAGATAAACTACCCTATTCAATTTATGATTTACTTTAATCCACCTGGAATGACGCAAAATAATAAATGGGTCATTATTTGTGGGTCAACTAAATTGACCCACATTTTAGGTCAATGTGGGTCAAAAAACTAAATGGGTCAATGTGATTTATATATAGATACTCTCTTTTTTATTTAATTGTAATTATATTAAAATGATTTCAATATCAAAAATTAAAAAGAATAAAATAAGTATAATATTTAGTAATTTTTAGTGACAATAAAATATTCAACTACCCAGAATTGCTCAATGGGCATGAATAGTATCAATAGTAGAAATTAAATGTATTTCACAACATAAACTCACTTGAGATCCCACCGCAGCCAGAACACTAGGAGCAGTCGACAGCAGCCGAGGGAGCATTATCAAGGGAGCTGGTGCTCCTAAGTGTCCCCAATATCGGGTTTTCATTACACAGCCCCTGTTTAGCATTTGTATTATTACGTACTGTACGTTCGAGAATTCTCAACCATTATCCGCTTATTTGAGAGAAAATCTTTTGTTTGGAGAGAATTATTTTGGGGAAAATTATGACGTTCAGAGTTATAATCGTCGTACAAAATGACAGGTTATATATTTTATGTCTCATATACCATACGTACTACTGAGTATTGATTATTGATTGATAATTTTGGTTTTTGACAAGCCTTGTAAGATATAATTCACCAGCTGGCTTACCCGTGATTCGCAATGGTGCTCAAATTGTTCCTTATAATCTTTTTGCAAAGTTTTAGCACATGTAAGTGTATATAAAAATATTTATAAATACTAAGGAAGGAAAAGAGGGATCAAATAATTGATATAATTTATTTATTAAATATAAATAAATATTACAGATAACTTTTTTGAATAATAATAAATAAACTTTCAATTGAGTACATACTTTCTTGTAGACTACATTTACTGCTCTCCCATTTGATGACAAAAGAAGAAGATTCTTTGAAGAACTCACTCTTGTGAGCAAGCAACATGAAATTGGATATGGGGAAAACACTGTGAAGTTAAATCAACAACGGTTATTTTGATTGAATGGCTCTTGATTGATTTATTGTCATCTTGAAACACAATTTTACAATAAACTGAGTCCCTTTGAATGGAATTGGGTAATCTGAAGATATCTTAGACACATTATTGGAGAACCAACCATCAGTCTAAGTTTATTATATTTGGGGGCAAGTCCAGGTGGATTGAAGGAATTTATAAATTCAATAGGTTAGTTTGCCTCATCTTCATCAATGACAGTCCGATCAACAGAAAGGTATGTATGTTCTTCAGTAGTGAATCATTCTAACAATTTTTGGTTGGTTAGATCAACAAACTCAATTTTAAAAACAAGAAAAGCTCTTTCGCTGAACCATTCCAACGGGTGTCCATGGAGCTTATTGACGTTTGGGTAGACTACTGAAATAACATATTTTATATCCCCAACCTTGTTTCCAAGCTCCTAAGGTATGTCAACTTCTCCATTAATTGAAGGCACATCTTCATTTTCTATTTGCAGCAACATCTCAAAAAATGTTTCCTAATGATGTCACCAAATTTCTGCATTCTCATATTTGTATGGAGGGTTAGATTTCCGATTAAGACTAAAATGTAAGAACTTATTATATGGATGCTCTAACTTCATCGTTTCGTGTACCTCTTGGTATAACTGGCAGCAGGTTTGCCGCAAATTACCTGACTGGCACTCATTGAATTTTATCAATAATATGCTTATCAAAAGAGTGTTTAATAATTTTTATTTACTTCATCTTGGTAATTTGTGGTAAAAATGAACCTAAAAATACATAATAATCAATTATGAATGAGAAAAATTCCATAAACAACAGAATTACAAAAAGTATTTCATGAACATACTTATAAGTTAAAATTACAAAATTATTTGCCACGGTAAATTATATTTAAAACTAATATAACTCAATAAATAATGAAATTAATGCTTATGGCTAACAGTGAAAACAGTAAAGTGGGTAACAGTGCAAAAACATGACAAGCGCAATCCTTTTGTGTGCCCCTTCGACTTGGACGATACCCTCGTGTAGCACACAACTGTACTCATATTGCATTTCAATGAGTTTAACCTAAAAAAGTAAAAAGTAATAATAATGGAGACTGTTGAAGTAGATTTTACCAACCTAAAAAATGATTTTAAAACTATTAGATTATTGATTCAACTTTTTCTACAGTCTATTTAACGTCATGGCATCTATATATTTAAATGACGTTATTGTTAAAGTTATCCCCAAACTGACGATACTTATAATAAATTATAGGCAAGTCTCAATGAGAATGATTATATAAATTTAATAATTCAATATAAGAGAACTCTCTGCTGAAATTGAGTTTCTGAAATCACGTCTAGGACAAGAAAAAGAAAAGAGAATAACATATTTTAATGAATCTCTACATGGCAAAGAGGTCATCTATAAAATAACGAAGGAAAAAGAATAAATTCAGGATATGTTTAACAGTCAAAATAAACTGCGAGAAGAACTTAAGAAAAAAAATTTATCATCATAATCATTAGTCCAGTAGAATTAGTACCTAACTAGGAAAAAATTGCTACAAAAGATATTTTTGCTTTAATGGCTTTATTTATGTCCCAATATGATTATCCTAGGTTGTCCCCCTCGTCGGAGCTGTGCTTAAGTGGGGGGGGGTAAAAATGTACACAAAAAGGGACATTTTTTATTTTTGTAGTTAAATCTAGTAAACGGCTCAAATACCGAAAATATGTCCAGTATAAGAGTTAAAGAGCATAAAATAACGCATTTAATGAGACCAACCGCATATATTTTGGATCACCCGTTGTCATGCTACAACATGTCAAACTGCACAAATTTTAACAATTTTTACAAAACTGTCTTTCAAAAGGCGTATTTTTCAAATTTTACTGTTATATTTTGTAAATCAATAAAAATATTAAAATGTTACCGTTTATAAAGTCAAAGGGCATTAAATTCTACATTCAATGAGACCAACCTTAAGTTTTTAGAACAACTCGAACTTATATACTGACTCACCTTAAAAATTGGATATAAATTAAAAATTTCAAATTGCTTTAATTTTATCGTTAAATAGTCAAATTTAAGTACTAAACAGTTATGTCTGAAGTAATAGTCATTATTTTCATAATAGAATATGTGATGTGCTCCAGGAAAAGGGACCTTATGATACACGACCAAAATTTTCAGTACAGCCGTTTTTGTAGAATAAGGTCAAAAATATCAATTTTTAGGTTTTTATTTAAATTAGTAGTAAATATATTTCTCTACATAGAAAATTTGTTTTTAATTAAGTTATTAAGTTGTAAAACAATTAAATATCGGTTTTCCTGGATCCTTGCACGATAAACAAAAGGGACCTTAACTTACTCCATTTATATAGCATTGAAGTAAGTTAAGGTCCCTTTTACATTTCATACATTGTTGTAGTATTTCTTTGGGGAATTATTATAACTTTAAGTAACAATGTAATATTTCTCCATAGATTAACCATACGTATGCTTAGTCTGTGATTTCACTAGGTTTGGATCGGGATTTTTATGTCTTTCTACATCACTGGCTGAAAGTCAGCTGTTGTTATTGACTGTATTGTTTACATGTTTGAATGCTAAAGATAAACAATGAAAGACAATTGGTGGGCCAGCAGTTACTTTTACTATTACTAGTGACACAGGAATTATTGAAGATCACCCAACAAAAATTTTTGCTTCGGGCTCTCCTAGAAACGAAAAAATTGCCTATTTCATAAAATTACCCTTACTATGAAGAAGTCCACAAAAACTCACTATGCCCAGATCTAGGCCCAGAACCCATTGCAAATAGGTCTTCTAATGAAGAAATATTACCAGAGTTTGAAGAGGAAGAAGAAATGTTATTGACTCCAAAGCCTAGAAAGAGGGCGCGGAAGCAACAAACCACCAAACTGAAAGCGGCCCATGAACCCCCGGAACTTCGAAGAAGAAGAAGGAAATTGTTGGACCTCATGTACATATTTTTTAAATATCACTCAGCATACAAATATCACCATAACAACTGTTTAAACTGTAATAATACAGCACATTTTTATATAGAAAATGTGAAGTTGAAAATTTTTACCTAATTTTCTTCCAAAATATTTTAATTTTTTCACTACCCTTAGTCATTTATTTGTTATAAAATGAAAGAAAATGTTTAAAAAACATGTGTTCTTCTATTTCTTGTATTGCCCAAAAAATTTGCAACATTTTGATACAAAATAGGTAGAAATTTAGTAATAAATCATGCATGTTTCATTAGGTTAAACTTTGTTTAACTTTAAACGTGATTTACTGAAAACTAACATTTTAAAAAACAACATTTCAAACTTCCATAACTTTGTCAAATATTAAGATAGAATTTTTTCAAAATTACCATTGGATTCACCAAGAAAAATACTACAAGAAAATGTGAATAACTCAAAAAGTGTCTCATGTATCATAAGGTCCCTTTTCCTGGAGCACATCACACATATGCCTTCACAGTACACACTTAATATAGTTTATGTCATTATTTTATTTATCTCTGTTAAACTTAATGTGACGTAGTTTGGGTACAAGTGGCCCTAAAAATTTTAGGTTGGTCTCATTGAATGCAGAATGTAATGTCCTTTGACATTATAAACGGTAATTATTTTAATAATTTTATTAATTTACAAAATGTAACGGCAAAATTACAAAAATACGCATTTTGGGAGACTAATTTGTAAAAATTGTTAAAAATTGTGCAGTTTGATGTATTGTAGCATGACAACGGGTGATCAAAAACATATGCGGTTGGTCGCATTAAATGCGGTATTTTATGCTCTTTAACTTTTATATTGGATATATTTTCGGTATTTGAGCCGTTTACAAGATTAAACCACAAAAATAAAATAATGTCCATTTTTGTGTACATTTTTACCCCCCAACCAATTTCAGCACAACTCCGACGAGGGGGAAAACCTGGGATAATCATATTAGGACATAAATAAAACTATTAAAGCAAAAAAAAATCTTTTGTAGCAATTTTTTCCGATTTACCTGCTTTTTTTTGTTTAAAGCTACTGGCCTACATAGAAAAACTGGCATTTGACCTTAATCATCTAAGACAACATTAGAACAACAAAGTAAGGATCTGCTCATCATACGAGGAAATAATAAAACGAAAACTAAATTTAGGAGACCATAGGTAGGCCTACACGCTAAACTTATGGACGTACTGTTATACAAACCTGATGAGATTGAAAAAACAAATCTCTAAGATTGAAATAATTAAATTCACCATGAAAAAAGCAAATCTCTATCACACCTTATAGCTAGCAAATCAGTATCAAGGTCACCACCATCAGTAGAGCATAACCGAAGAAATGCAAAACTCATCAACATCTTATTTTTATATAAGGCATTGTATGATATTAATAGAGCAGCTGGATTATTCTGGAATCCTCTATTAATCAATTGTTTAAGTATAACTGTTTGCGATTGTATGTGCGAAGAAATTGTTCTCAATATTGTATGCATGACACAAAAACTTTCGTTGTGGACTATTAAAATTTAGTAAAATTGCAATCAGTATTGAAAGTTAATTAACTTGGTACAGGGTTTGATACTGATAATGAATTCCAAGATAATTCTTACTTAATAATAATGAATAAACTCATAAATTTCTAGGTTTTGTCATCAGAAATATGTTTTATTAACATTGATACAATTTCCATGGTGTATGCACCTCTTTCTTATCAGATCCAGATTAGAGTATGAGAGTGTTGTATGAGATCTTCTCTCAAAATCTATCAAAAGTCTTGAAACAATTTTCTACGTTACTCATATTTTAAAATTTTTACCTATGGTGGGCCGAAAGATTTTTCTACTAGAAACTTTAAAAGTACGTTCAGTGTAGATACATCTCTTCTAAACAAGAAGGGATGTGTCATTCTCACAGCAATTTTTACCCAAATTAGTTATTAGTAAAATCGATGGTGCGTATCTTTAAAGTTAAGAGGTAGTTCTATAATTTTTTACTTTTCCGTAATTTTTCACTGTAGGCCTAATAATGAAAGCCATTATATTTTCTTTCGTAGACATTCTTAAACTATACAACAGTTAAAATATTTATAATGATTTATTTGCTTGCTCATTTATTTACCAATAGACACTTTAGTCTATTTGATTCAGAATATTAACTAATTGCATGTTCCACTTTTTCTCGATATATATGGGCGGTACCGTATTTTTAACGACTCCTGTGCCTATTTAATTACAACCTCTTACAAATCAATTAATCAATCAATCAATCAATAATGAAATTACAAATCATATAACCAATATCACAGCACTCCAAACAACCTAGAGCCAAGTTATAGTATATTTCATAACAAGAGTCGAAAGTGGGTCATTGCATGTTCAAGACCATATGCAAAAGTCGAGAATATGCAAACCACTTTTGCTCGTGTTTTGAACAATACTTTTCGCTATACTGAAAAGACAATTTTTTATATATAAAAACAGACATTGAAATTTCTATTTCTTAAAATTAATTACTAAAACAACAAACAAAACACAAAACCTACAAAAGATTTCAAAATTGTCAGTTAGTCAAGACCCTTCTCCGCAATCCATAAAAACATTATAATTAATTAACACTAGTATCTTGTGAAAGCGAGAAAAAATAGTACATGTTTGCTACACAGGGTGACAGATAGGCAGACAGATATCTATATGTAATTTACTGTGTATTCTGTGAAGCACACGACACAAAATGCCAGTTTGACTAAAACTATCAAGATTCTAAGAAATTTCCAGGAAACCCCTAATTTAATAATATATATATAGGTATCTCTATAACACCATCGGGTATTCATTATTCGGTATTCTTGCACTAAGGTGAAAATAAAATATAGAAAAATATTTTTTTACTCCCGGAGTAAAATTATTAATTAATATCAGGTTTTTATTGATTTATTGTCAAATAATAGTGTAGTAAAATTAGTCGGAAAATGAATTAGTTTTTGGAAAGCAAATTTCTTTTGAAATGGGTTCTATGGAATCCCCTGAAATTCCTCCAAAAAGTCCCCTAAAATACTATATGGATCAGCCCTAAAAATTAGGGGTTGGCACATAAGGAGTTACAATAAAATTTATATTAAGCATACTAAATTTAAATACATTCCAGAAGATTTTTATACATGTGAAATTAAAGGTTTTAAAATGTAATATACAATGCTGTAACCCGATATCAATATAACGGTCGGGAGATAAATTGAAGAAGTCAAAAGTAATACAAAATAATATTAGCAAAACTTTGAAATGGAAGAATTTCCGACATATTTGACCTTTTGAGGTCTGATTTTCGGCTATGTATTCTCCTTACTTACCTTTAAAATTATGAACAGCATGGCTATGGACTAAGAAAAAATTTCAGAAATTCCTCTTTGGGACGTCAATGTAGATGGTGGTTCAAGGATAATATGATAGGCATATTGTCAAACTATCCACATTTTCAAAGGCAATTGTAAAATCAAACGTTTGACGCAAACTGAACCTCAAGAGGTCAAGTATTTGGAATATTATTACATTTTTAAGCGTTTAGGTTAAAATTTTATTTTTATTCAAAGTTTGACAGTCCTGCCGACTCAGGAAACCTTTTGAGATGAGGTTTGCGGCATTAAATTATACTACTTATGAGCTTAAATGTAATATACATTAACCTATTGGCAGAAAAAAATTATTTCTGACCCCACGTAGGACATCTCCCCATTTTTAGGCATGTTGTTTACAGAGGATTTCAGGAGACTTTTCTGAGGGAGGTCAGGGGATGGCATAGAATACATTTCAGCAAAAATTGGCTCTCCAAACAATTTTTTTTTTCATTTTCCGTTCACATTTTTCTTGTGAAATTTACATTTTTGTTTAATTTTACTACACCATAGCCATTATCAAATACTCAATAAAAGAAGTTAAAATTATAAAGTTATAAGCACTTAAATCCTGTGTAACACACGAATACATTATAAAAGAATGTATTCTATCCAAAGGCGACTTGAGTATAATCAACTTGAGGAGGCTCATCAGACGATAACGTTGGAGGGGTGAATATTCAAACATCATCATCTTCATCATCATCAACATCAACATCATCATCAGATGATTTGTCTTTCGCAGTATTACGTTTATTGTTGAGGAAATCGTTTAGTGCTTATTAAGTAACTCTTTCACAGTGCACAACAATGATAACCATAAAAGAAGTCATCTCCGACGAGAGTTGTAGTAAAATATTTCTTATGTAGTGAACTGAATATTTTCGCAGTTTGTTTCTCATGTACAATACGTTATCAATGCCTAAAAGTACAACTTGGTGTGGTGGTATAGAATATTTGGCAATCAATATGTTTTTAATATTTAACTTAAATATTATTAAGATATTTTTGTAAGTGTACGCTTATGATAATTTTTTCCTTGATGTATGATCTAAATCATGATCAGTTAAATAATATTACTAAGGTCTAGTTGATTAAAATTCTCCACCCTTTAAAAATAATTTTTTATTGAAAATATTTTTAAATATTCTGACATAAAAAATATAAAAAATGTGTTTATGAGCAAAATATTTGGAAATAAATAACTGTTAGTGTTATAATAACCTCTGTGTAGTATTCTAAAGATCTTATTATTTTTCCTTTTTTCACTGAAATTTGGACTCAACTAATATTGGTCTTGGTTTTACCAGTTTAAAATTGTTGACATACAAATTTAAAACATAAAATCTTAATTATTACAGCAAAAATCAAATAATTTTTTAAATATTCTTTTATTACTTTACAAACATTTTAAATTACATTAAATTAACATTTTAAATAATTATAGCATATTATTTCAAATATATTCAGACTAAACAAATTAATATTGATAAAAAAACATTTAAATTACAATTTTAATTAATTAAGGTTTACTGTAATAAAATGTAATAAAGTGATGTAATAAATAGTAATACCATGGATTTATGAAATAAATTTTAATTTCAGACAGAATAATTATACATATTTACCACAAAGAGCCCTTATAAACTGGGAGAGAAAAACACCATAAACAAGTTATCATAAAAAATATTAACCTTTAATTAATGCTCAGGATTATTAGACATTGTACTCGTATTCTTTTTCATACATATTGTATGGTTTGATGTCCTATAAAAACGGCATTATAAATGACAGAATTACCAGTAAAAAATTACAAGCCTTATAAATGGTTTTAAACAAATATAATCGAACATGCGTTTGTATACTTTTCTTAAAGAGATTCTTAGAATGTTTTCCTGAATATATTATATTCGTTAATATTTTTATACATTTCAATACGAAGCAAAAATTTGTATGGTATATTTCATAATAAGTTTGTCAAAAAAATTAAAAAAAAAAAATAAAATTTATAACTTGTTAAAGATAGTTTCATAAATTGTTAAGCCTAGATTTTGATCATTTACCAACAGAAAACTTTGATGAATAATTTTATTTTTCTGAATATAATGTTTAACATTCACAGTGATTAATTAACAGAACAAAACTTCTACTCATACAATGAATGTCCAAGGGAACTTCTATTACTTGACGGTATTATTTAAATTGTTTTATGCTTACATTTTGAAATACAATAACTTCATTTTTTATTTTGAGGTAAATTACTGTATTTGGGATACAATAAAATTCAAGTTTCTTTCTTTTAAATAGTTTAATATAGTTATTAGGATTGTTATCCAACTGTATGAAACTACTGACAATAAAAATGCCAATACAGTATTTTGCGTAGTTATTATTCCGTAAAATAAAAGTTAAAGTAATTGTAATTTACGTAAATTAAATGTTTTTGTAGTTTTACGTTATTTGTGAGTATTATTATGTACAAGTACAAGTACATTAAAAAGCGAATTCAGTATACACGTTTGCTCCACCACAAGTGGCACATTTTGTTGTATCATTAAGTGACAGTTAGTTAAGCTAAGAGAGATATATCTATAGTATCAGTGCTAAATTGGGACTACGGTATTATACATAATATACGTTTTTAATATAATATCAGGGATCCCCTATCCATTGGCTGTTATAGGGAGGGCTGCGATTGACTCTCACTTTCTTTTGCAAATCTGGAGGCAGCTCCTTATATACCCTTTCAGGCACCTCATCTGAAAAACAAAGATTTTTAGGTAAAATGAAAGAAACAATCTTCTTTGACTAGGGTTTTCAACAATACCATTATGTGGATGGCTGCATCATTAGTTTTTTTTTCTTTTATTCAGGGCAATTGATGTATGTACGAATGATCATTTAAGTAGGTAACATCCAGGTAACACCAGAGTATTTAATGTACATTAATGTTAATTTACCTTTATAACTGGGATTACAATTTCTGCCGGTATACTTTGTATACATAGTCATACGGTGTTACTATTTTATGGAATTGGATTTAATAATCTATTTATTCATAAGTTATTATCTTTTATAACATTGAACAATAAAATAATCAGTGGTAAATCAGTGGAGTTCATAAACATCAGAGGAGTCCTGTGGCATTATACTTCATGTACAAATTCGGTATTCAAATTTTGATCTAATTCAGAGACATCTAGTCAACTACATCATAAAATCTGACTCATTACTCTTTACATCTTTACAGTCTAAAGGCAGCTTTAATCGATGAGAAACTGAATTATATGGCAAAGTTCTTGTATAAATTTTAGTTCGGCCTAATAATGTTAATCACTTACGAGCCAGGATATTGGAACCAATACTTTTTATTAGAGGAATAATTATTATAAATACTCAAGTCCCATTCACATATTATTCAGTTATCTGAGGAAATTATTACTTTTTTTGTGATTGTTTATGGTGATATCTGAAGAAGATTGAACTTGATTGTCAAAACGCTTCATATATACAAATTGATAAATATTGGCAAATTAAAAAAAATTGAGTTTTAACTACTGTTAATTTGAAAAATTGAAGATACTTTTTCAGTTGATTTGCTTATGACTCACCACTACAACTGTACTTCATGTCGGACCAGATGACCATGGGTTGTGAGAAGCAGTAGACGCCGAGACGGCCGCCCTTGAGGGTATAGTCGAACACGTTCCCGGAGTCGGCGATCACCTTGGTGCCTGAACACGAGGAAACATGCAATATGAGGCACTCAATCAGAAAAACACGTTGGATGTTATTGATAATCAAACAGAGCAAACACGGCATACCAACAAATAATTTTATTTAGGAATTGTTTTAAATAGGTCAAACTTTTTAGGCGAATGAATTACATATGAAACAAATTAAGATGAGGCAAAATTTCGGGAAAAACTAAGATTGTTGTTTTTTTTTTCAAAATTGAAAAAATAGGAAAAAGAAACATTACCATTTGACTTGACATATTTGACTCGAACTTGGATTAGCCAAACATGTTAGACGAGGAAAACATTAATTTCAAGTATGGTGAGCCAAAAATGTCTGACTTAGGAAATAAGTCGGATTAGAAAAAAACATCTTGAAAGTGTTAAACATTTTGGCTAAGACAAATATGTTGGGTAGGACCAATATGTTGTGCAGGGCAAATATGTTGCGTAAGGCCAATATGTCTGAAAAATAAAACATGTCAGGCGAGGCAAAACGTCTAGTGCCAAAAATCTCAGATGATTCAATCACGTCGGACGTAAAAACATTAAGCTTGAGGAGAACATGTTGGACTAGAAAAATATTTCAGAGGAGAACATGTAGGATGAGGAAAACATTTAAGATGAAAACATGTAGCATGAAGCAAACATGGCTAATGAGAAACATTTCAGTGCGAAAGTCGTATTGAAAAAACTTAAACAGTTTATGTTAACAATTTTCCCAAACCTTACTTGAAAACAGGGATTCAAGTAATTAAAAAGATACTGAATAGAGAAAAACATAAGTTTGATCCGCTGAACTGCCAAGCTATGTGGCACTTACCTTGGAACATCCTCAACCTGATGAGGCCGATGTGAGGACGGTGTAACAATACCCAGCGGTAGGCTACCTTATCCTCCCACGGCGTTTCTTTAGGATCCGCCCACAGAATATAAGCCTGTTAAAATACATATTATAATAATTGAGAAATTAATTTCCGCAAAATCGTTATTTAAGTAACACAGTACTCGATTTGAAAGGTAGAAAAAATGTTTGCAGTTTTCAGAAAAGGTTTGACATATCTTTTGACAGCTATGTACGTCGAAGCACAATATGTTCTTATCTCCTGGCAAGCCAATTATTTTATTAAACTTACTGTTTATTAAAGAGGTTTCTGTTTTGTAGTTAATGTGTCATACCGATACAATAGAATGAATTGATCCATATTATATGACTCGTATGAACAAACTAGAAAATGATGCACAAATAACCGTTCTATTTGTAGAAACTAATGTACAACCAAGAACAGCAGTAGAAGGGATTTGCCGGTTCTGGCACAGGTCAAGGTCAGCGGTTGTAACTGGCAGGTGTGTGTTGTTGATTTGGGGGTGATTTAGGGGGTTTGGGGAGGGGTTGGTAAGTGTGTCAAGGTCATTTGGAGGGGGTTTTAAAAAAGGTGGGGAGTCTGGGGACGGGTGGGGCTCCGGGAAATAAATTTATTCATTCATCAAAGCCTACCAGTGATCGTAGGATGGCTTCTACATCGTTTGCAGCCGTACTGTTGATTTCATTGCTCTGCACGGGTCGGGAGTCGGTGGAGGTAGTGTATGTAGGCGAATTTTGTGTGGGAACACCACCATTGTTATCGTTAGTAGTGGATGTCACTATTGGAGATTGTATGGGTGCACCCTGCCGTGTGTCCATAATTTGAAGAAATAAGAGCTGCTAGATGGTTATATTGTGAGTTGATAGAGTAGAATGAGAGATGTGTGTGATGAAGAACGGTTATATAAACCCGGTAATATAGTGAATAAGAATAACTGGATAACATCATCAATAGGTGTGACAAGATTGTAATGTTGATATTTCAGCATATCAGTTAAGACTGTTTGCAAAATAGTGTCAGTAGAATAACTGTTGCGAAGGTTGGATCTTGTAAAATACAAGGGGTGAAAGCTGAACTGTTTCTTAAGTTTAGCGAATGTATTACGAGGTCTTGAAACTGTGTAGTTAGACTGTTTTTGTAAAATATGTTTGGTGCGTAAAAGTTTCAGCTGTAAAGTGTGGGAAGCCATTGTAATAGTGGTGACTAAATGTGCACTGCGTAAAAAAAAAAAAAAAAAAACAAACTGATAAATGGTTAGTGTCTGTAAATGTGTTTGAATATATAAAGAGTGATTAGCATATTAACCGCGAACACATGTTTTAGAGTAAGAAATGTAAATTAGAAAATTGTTAGAAAAGTAAAGACCGAAGTTTACCCTACGAAACCCGGCGAATAAATGAGACGCTCGCGGTACCGACCCCGTATTTAAGCAATTTGTGAGTCATGAACAACCCCTCCTCTACCCTCCCCCCTCAGCCGATGGGATAAAAAGGGTGGGATTGCGGTCACCCCGGTTATTTGTTCGGTAGAGTTGCGATAGTTTGTATTAAAGGGAGAGGGAAATACTTTAAAACTATTTTGTTAAAAATATTAAGATAACATCTAGTTGAAAAAAAAGGAATTTGTTACTCTGTATGAATTGGCTATGAGCTGCACAAGTGCAAACAACAATCTGTTAATAAGTTGATGCGGTAAGAACTAGTATTTGTACAAACATTATAGTTCAGCAATAATTATATGTGTTATTAATGTGAAAAATGGTAAGTTAACACCATGGATAAGACTAACAGTAATGTAATACTATAAATGTTTAAAAGGATTAAATATAATTAAGAGTTTAAAAAAAAGCAGATGTGAATATGAATAATTAGCAGCAGGTGAATATAAATATTAAATAATAACAAAAAATAATATTGATGTGACGTTAATTTATGCAGTAATAAAAAAATTGGTAATGGGAGAGTAATATGTGTTTATAGTAAATAAAAAAGAAATAGTTGAAAACTAAGTTATGCATGGGGTGTTAAAAACAAGTAGACCTAATTGGAGTAAGTTAAAAGAAAGCATATATAATATTATTAGACGGTAGCGACTTACCGAGGTGTTGTGTCAGCTGTGGGTCCCGCGAGTGAAAAGAGGCGCAGCTGCTCGTGTAACGGTATTTATAACAGCAGGTGGTAATTATTATGAAAGTGACCCCCCCCCCCAATAGGTAATTAATCCCCCCCCCCTCCTTCACTTTTATTTTATGTTGAAATGGTAATAGTAGTTAAGCTTGTGTAATACTAATTTGGTGTTACCAAACGGTAACTATTGTGGTTAAGATAATACAACATATACTTAAGATAAATTAAACTGATAGAGTAACGGTAATTTAGGTCTGCTGTTGGCAATAGATAAGAATCATAGTTGAGCGGCGAAAGGGAACACATAATTTCCTACTGTTATTAAATTAATAGCAGTGAACAACTATGGTGTAATGCTATAAGGAAAATTGTGGTTCGATTAGGTGGAGATTATAATTAAATGTTGGCCAACATTATTGAAAGCCGCAACACTACACTTAAATTATCGATGACCTACTCGTAATAATCGCCGCTACGTGTATGAAACAGTGTTGCTTGGAAATTTCCTATTGAAGTTGTACTTCGAACGTTGTAAGCCCCTCAAACCCCTACGAGTTCCCCCCACCATCTTGAAAGTTTACGAATATTCTGTTGAGAATTTTAGAATCAGTTCGTACCGAAACTCCGGACGCGAAGCTTCGGGACGAACTCAAAGGGTAACTTAAATATATAGGCGGCCGATATATATTTGAGTTATTCTTGCTGTTAGGGTTCTAATATTAATATTTGTTGTGTGTGACTGTGTGTGTGTATAAAATGTTATTTATTTTTTAGTTTTAAGTTGTGTTATTTTTAAGTTTTAATTTGCGCATTGCGATGTTAGTATTAAGGTGTGTTATATTATTGCTAATGTTTAAAAAATGTGTTTATGCATTTAATGTTGAGTGTTGATGTAATTATTGTGTATTTGTGTGCATGTGTGTGTGTACTAATAACCTTTCACAGCTAGCTGTTAGGAGGGTAGATTAAATTTAAATTTAAATTATAGAAGTTCTGTTGAACTTCATTAAATATGGGTGGGACATGCGTGTTGTGCCATAGGCAGCGCATATTTTTATTTTTTTTAAATTTTTAATTTTTTGTTAGGAAATAATTATATTTGGGTGGGTTTAGATTAAGGGTGGGAGGTTAGAGTTGCGTTTTGCATTAACTGTTCCAGATTCCCTATTGTACAATTGGAATGGTCAGGTCCAGTGCCCAGGCCCGAGGCCGACCGCCCGTATCACAGCCCACCAAACTGGATCGCCACGTGCGTGCGGGCAAAAAATTGGGATCCCTTGCAAGACGTAACTATGGGGTTGGGATTGGGAGTGTTTGAGGAATACAGAGTGGTGGAGACGGCCGTGGCCGCCTCCATCACTTTGGATCATTATTATTTTTTGGTGACCTTGACCTAAATTAAAGTAATTAACCCCCCCCCCCAAAAATTACAATTAGCCCCCCCCCCCCCCCGAGGTCACTTTCACTCAGCATCCCTATATAAGCGGGGCTAGCTAACATGTCTGTTTATTCTGATTCCAGCCGCTAACGCTGCCACTTCAGAACCATGTCTCTATCAACAACTTCTGCTACTACTATCACTACGCCTGCTGCTCCTGCTGCCACTTCTGTGCCTGCTCCTACTATGAACATACCAGCTGCTAACAAGAAACCGGCAAAGAGACTGAAGTTGAAGAACGTCCCGGAGTCGATGCTGCGGCAGATGGATACACCACCATCTACATCTGCTACAACTGCTCCGGGAAATATTCTTCTCCAAGCCATGGCGGTTCTTGGGAGTATTTTTTCTCCACCTCCATCACCAACACACCCTACGGCAACTCCACCACTACAACCCCAACCTACACCTACAACGTCACCACAGATGGAGCTTCCTGTTCGTTCTGATACTCCTTCAATTCTAGAATCTATTCATAATTTCACCTCATTACCACCACTAATAACACCAATTCCTGAACCAAAGTCCATTAATCCTATCATTCCTAGTTCTAAAGTTAAAAAGTCTTTTTTCAAAATTGCTCCTTCAGAGCGTTTTCAATTATTAAAAGCAGAGCGTCGCAGGGCATTTAAAAATCCTCGTAAATGCACTGAGAAGCTGCTTAGGGGTTCTAAAAAAGGATCGGTCTGTGGTAGGAAATGTGTTTTTAATGAAAAGTATTGCCGTGTACATCTTGTAAAACATATTTCTGTGCCACAACCGACTGTGATTTCCAGCAAGTCCTACCCCGCTACTAAGTTGAAGAGATTGCGAGAAGGTTTAAGGTACTTTTTTGTAAGTAGAACAGAAAAGAGCAATAGAATTATAATAGGGTGTAACGGCTACAAATGGGTAATTAAGCTCTCTGTACCTATGAGAAACCAAAAAGCGATCAAAACACTTGATGCGAAAGACTATCTCTACAAAGGTGCGGATGGTTGGACTCGCTGGGGTCGTAGTAAAGAGTGATAAGAATTAGCTTTTTCCAAATTTTGTTAGAAAAATAATGGGAGAGAAACCAGCGCTATATAACAGTGCGCTGCGTTTCTCTCCCATTATTTTTTGGTCACTCTAAGTCCCATGACCTACTTTCACATGACCTTGAACTTTACCCCCCCCCCCAAATAAAAATTAACCCCCCCCCCCTCCTGCCTTCTATTAGTTGCATTATAAAAGCCCGCAGCTCACATATTTGCTCAGAACTTAACCAGTTGCTATATAGTGAACATGTCCAAAAGATTGGATTCATTCTTTGCTAAACATACAGAACTTTGGCCACTATTATATGGATTACATAGAAAGATTGAAGAAACAATTTTGAAAGATATGGGTGTAGGGGTTAAAGTGCTTGTATATCGTCGAGGTGATTACAAATTATTGTGTTCATGTACAGTCAGAATTGAAAATTTAAATAATTTATTTCCTTGGATGGTGCAATTACGTAATTTTGTAGAAGAAATGGAGTTTCAGTTGGAAGTAGCCGCAATGTATTATAAGCTTGATAAAGAAGAGTAATTATACTATGTTACAAATGTTTAACTATATGAAATATAGTGGGGGAAAATAGAATATATATAAGACAGCAACTTCATACTCAGTATCACTTTGTTATAAGATATTACTTTGGTGTGAAGAGAAAAGGTTAATAATGGTTTTTAAGGATACACCTTTTTTAAATTATTTTGAAGTAAAAAATCAGTTTAATACAAATGAAAATATAACTTGGATAGAAGAGACAAATGAAGGTTCGGAAGAAGAATTGAATAATAGTCTGGATGATTCTATATTGGAAGAAGAAATTTCGTCCTTTGAACAAGAAATATTTGAAGAGCTAATAAATGATAGTGATGAAGAAATTGTTAAAGAAGCAATTGAAACATTCATTTTAGATTCGTCAATTGATACATTGATATCCCCTATACAATCTTCAGACTCTGAATCGGACTAATGATATGTTGGTGTTTTTCTTACTGATCCCCCCCCCCCCCTTTCTTTCCCCTTCCCCATATTTGCTATAAAAGCAAGAGTTGATCAGGTTTTTTATTCATTATATGCTGTGTTGTTAGTAAAGTCATACACTTTATTAAACTATGTCTCCAAGAGCTACTACCTTTATATACATTACTGAAATTATTACACATCGTCAGATACAAGAACAAGAAGAACTAGAACAAGAGATGAATGTTACATTTGGAGAGTTAATAGAAGAAATAGTAGAAGAATTTATAAATTTAAACCAAGAAACAACTAATGAAACTGGAAATATATCAATGATGCATCAACCGGAAGAGTTAATCGAATCTGAAGAAGAAGAATCTGAATAAAATGGTGGGGGGTTGATTATTTAAGCAGGAAAGAAAACAGTTTAAAAATCATTTCATAATGGAGGACCGAGAAGCAATGTTTAAAGCTTTTTGTAAGGAAGAACCCTGGGTTCCACCGGTAAATTCCTTTACATATTATTTCCCACTTTTAGACATGGAGGATTGTAAAAAAATTCCAGACATTGGTTTTAAATTTCAAAAACAAGGAATGTTAATTGGTGTCACTGAAAAATATCACAATGAATATTCGGAAAGATTGGCGTTTAACTTTATGATGGACAATATGAATATTAAACCCAGTGAGTATCCATATTTTCTTTATAAATTTTTAGTTGAAAATGGTGCCAGTGCCCATATGGAAAAGTTATATATTTATATATATTTATTATATATTTAATATAGCCTTTTGAAGGCCGAAATATATTTAAATTATATTTGTTAAAATATATTAACTTAAAAAGCATTTGAAATACATAATAAATATATATAATGTATATTTCATTTTATATTTATAATATATTTGTTATATACATATAATAATGCATTTTGAAATATATAAATAATGTAGAATTAATATATTTAAAATATATTTTGACAAATATATTTCAACGTTATATTATAATATATTCGAAATGTATAGCATAATATATTTCAAATATAATGCAACATATATTTATTATATACAAGTAATAATGCATTTTAAAATATATAGATAATGTAAAATTAATATATTTAGACTATATTCCGACGAATATATTTTAAGGTTATATTAAAATGTATTTGAAATATATAGTATAATATATTTCAACTATAATGCAACATATATTTATTATATATTTATTATATACATATAATAATGCATTTTGAAATATTTAGATAATGTAAAATTAATATATTTAGGATATATTCTGACAAATATATTTTAATGTTAAATCAAAATATATTTGAAATATATAGCATAATACATTTAAACTATAATGCAATATATATTTATATTATATTTATTATATAATATAACAATGCATTTTGAAATATATAGATAATATAAAATTATTATATTTAGACTATATTCCGACAGATATATTTTAAGGTTATATTAAAATAAACTTGAAATATACAGCATGATATATTTTAACTATAATGCAACAGCATAGTATTATAGCATGCATTATACATACTGTGCATTATGCTGTATGCATTATATTTATAATGCATACAGTATGTATAATTTGTAATATATTGTAGAATATACATAAAATATATAATATGTATATTTAAAATACATATCTGCTGATGCCTATTTTAAATCATATGTTACTTGACCAAAATGGATATAACTTTAAAATATGTTGAAGATGTTAAATCAGTTATTTGTTGTCAAACCTTAATAAACATAGTATTATTGGTTAGACAGTTTAATTTGTTAATTAGTTTGTTCTTTGTAATATTTTGATTGGTAACATTTCGTTGGTTGTAAAATTTAATTAAAAATGGCCATAATTTTGTAAATACAAATAGCGAAAAAATTCCCTGAAAACTAACATTACTGTAAGTTTAACACCAAATACGAACTAAACACAATGATCCGTTATACTAAAATTAAATGAAAATTATTTAGTGTAAAAACAAAATGGCGGCTAAAGGCTTAAATAAGCATTTAAGTACGTATCAAAAAAGCAACTAATTTTGTTTTGACCTAGTAAACAAATCATTTTTTTAAGACACCCTTTTTTTAACACCCTGTAAAACTTCATATTGTAAAAAGTTACACTAAGTATGTAATTTATGTACATTTATGGGCACTTATTTCGAATGCCAATTTGAGCCAAATGGAAAAATAAGAATGTTGATAACAATTTTAAATAACACATAATACGTCATTAAAATAAGCTTATTTAGGAAAATCAATGAATTATTCTAGAATTGCATGATGGTCACAAAGTCTGTTAAAAATAAGAGCGAATGAAATAAAAATTGAATAAATTAATTCAATAAAAATATAGTTAATTTCACTAGTGAAAGCATTATGATTTGGTGAATCACAGATAAAAAGTTGTAAGATTTCTTGGAACAACTATCTTGGTAATTGGAGGCTACCCCTGATGCTCAGCATGTTTCCAAAAAAAAGGAAGGTATGTAAAATTCTGGTTATATTCAGTGAAAATCAACACTTTTCTTGCAGGCCAAATGGTCAGAGGTCACCAAGCGTGAACTTTAAAGCAAACTTTTGCTTTAAATTAAGGTTACAAAACGAAAAGCGTAATGTATATAAAATCAACGGTTCAAATGTGAGAACATCTTTCTTACTCCATGCCACATTTTCTACTCGCCCGGCGCTGAAACTGTCAAAGTCAACTCGAACACGGAACACAGTCAACTGTCATTCTGTCATGAATGTTGCTTTATTAATTAATTTATTAATTAAGTGCCCGTGCGACCGTTGTGTTGTGAAAATGAAAATGAAAATTCGTTGAGGATTATTTGTTAGGGAATGTATTAAAAGATGATAGTGGCATATAGGTTTAAATTAAACACCACCATTGAAAAAGTGGCTAGGAGGCTGGGTAGCCAGCTTGTTATGTTTCATGCCACTGTTAATCAACCTTTCTGGTATGTCAATCCCTTACTTAATACATAAAGTACTTATACTTAATTTAGGCTCTCACACTTTCATTGCTGTTGCTGTTTTCCTAGCCAATCTATATTCCAAACCGTAGACTCCCCTGAGTTATTAGGTTAAGTTATGCCTATCTTCCAAAGTAATTTCCCATACCGTGGGTTCCCCAGGGTTAGGCTAGATTATCTTAAGGATTTTGTTGTATGACTAGATAAGCCTTGGGTTCACAATTTACAGCTCTATTTTTATTCAACTTAACATTTTTATGTAGGCCTACCGAAAATCTTATGCGGCCACTGCGCTCATAGCCTTGGTCATAAAAAAACTGGTTATTGGTAGTGCTCGTACCCTTGGCCGTAGGCTTATTAGTTTGGTTTTTTAGCGGGTTTCAAAAAATTGAGTGACTTATTCACACCCTAATCACTTTATTGAAATAAAATATACTCAATGAAGTAAACCTTTGTAATGAATCAAATCACACGGTTAACTAATTATGTAGAACGGCACTATCTAATTAATCGGCAGACTTCTTGTTTTTTCGATGCACCTGTGAAGAGGCTATTTTTATAATCTCTACAGATGTTTTCGTTTTACAAAGTTGGGCCTAAGTTCTTACCCGGACTTAAGTTAGATGGACCGAATGGTGTCCTATTTTGTGAAAATTCCGGGTTATCGAAAAAAAGTAATAGTATAGGCTATAAGAACAAGTTGCTGCACTTCCGCAGACACCCGGTGGAATTATCGAATGAAATTATCAATCGATTCGGTTGATATAACTTAGCGACTAAAAATTATCGAGATGTACAATCGAATTTATCCATAATTCATGTACGGTATAAAAATATCGGGTAGGCCTACTGAATAGATCCAATAACATCTGCCATCACTCAAACCATAGAATTGTCATGGAGGGCCATAAAAAGTAATTGAAAACAGGACTCAAATCATCTAACATCTAGAAGACCGCATCTAGGCCTAGCTGAATACCTGTTTAAAAGAAACGTAAAAATGTCTGCAGCTGATCTATTTAGGCATTTTTTTAATGCCTCAAAAAGTCTATATTCCAGTAATTGAAAAAGAGGGATGTTTTCTTCATAATATAAGATAATTTTTAAAATTTGAATATTTTGTTATTTGTTTTTTTGTTAAAGTTTTGCCTGGAGGAACCCAATCATGTTTGGTGTTTATACTTTTTAATCAACTTAGTTACAATATAGTAATAAAATCTTTGCTTAACACTTTTACTTTATATAAACTATCATATGATACATTGAGTTATGAATAACCTATATTCCTAAAAGATAATAATTTACCGTTTGAATACGACCAATATATTGATCGACTTGTTTGATAATTTTCATTCGATAGTTCCACCTGGCGTCTGGGGAAGTGCAGCCGAAAACGTATGAACATTTTATGCTAATCCTCTTAAAAAAAATTAATTGATGTTATTTATAGAGGTATTAATTGTGCGGAAAAGTATTGGTAACTAATTCCTTTCAACAAAGATCTGTACTATCCTTACCTGAAAAAAATTGTGAGTAATACACCCGGCAATATTGTATAAGCACCCTGTCAGGTGGTGCTTACCTAATACTATATTACCATACGTTGATTGCATTGTATGGACAACATGTACACATGAAAGGGTATAATTTAAAGGTGTAGGCCCTCTATGCTTTATGTTAATTTTTTTCTTTAGCCTTTAATAACGACCCCTAACATACCTAATGGTGCAAAAGAATTATCTACCTTACTAATAGGTAGCCTACTTTTAAAACCCTAAGTGTTATTAGTAGATTTTTACTATTTAGCCACATTTACTGAATAGGTTCAATCTTTTTCCAGTTCAGTCTGAATGTGATAGAATTATGTGTAAACAGGAGGTTCCAAACTTTCTCAAAGTGTCAAGACATACCGTAGGCCTACACATTATTGGCAACTTATAAATTACGGTACAACAAAATAATGGTTGTCTTAGTCAGCCGCTTACCTCAGTTACCGTAATTTACGGATATTTCTGCAGTTTATGTAGCGCTTTTTAGAAATAGATTTTTTCATCAAACTGTCCAAAATCACCCAGTAGTTCTGAAAATGAGTCGTTCCTGGTGATAAAGTAAAAAAATTCTGAAAAATTGGAAAACTCAAAAAAATTCACTCTTAAAATAGGTCAAGAGGGTATGTAATAATCTTTTGGGAAAATTAGCTGAACTCAAATATTTAAGATACCGTAATGTTATCCGTTTGCATTAGGTACTAAAACCTAAAAAAAAGGGAAAAACATATCAGATCAGTTTAAAAAAATCCATATTTTTTTGCTTTTCTGGCCTCATCATAGCTATTCATTGCTGGATTTTTAAAACTATTCATTGTTTGGGTTTAGCGTGATTAAATCGATTATTTCAATATCCCTTTGACCAATTCAAAAACAAAAATATTTTTTTCTGTTTTTTACATTTTCTTCTAACTTTTCCACTAGAAAAACCAACATTTTCAGAATCATGAGCTTTAATTTCTTTAATAGATAAAAAATTAAAATTATTCATTTTCCTCATAAACTTTAAGAAAAACTATAGGCCTAAAACACTTTTGTTTTTTGTCATAAACTGTCAAATGCTTAGGCCTACTGTCCATAATAATTACCGGTACCGTTGGTTACTTATTCATGTTTATTTGTTTCCTGGATTGATTTTAGACTATTTGATTTCAGACCATGTAAAGAAATAACTAGGCATACCATATATATATATATATATTTTTTTTTTTTGTTCCCTATAAGATTCTTAACAAAATGCCAGAGAGCAGCGCCATTAGTTCTAAGTTAGGCCTACATTAAAACTTTCGGAAAAGGCAAGTGAGCGAAGGGAATAACGCCTTATGGGCTTTGCATTCTAACGTACAGTGTGTAATTATTATTACTATGATGAAAGATCTGCCATTGAGGAAGCAAGATGACAATAAAAAATATTTCCCTAAACAACGATTTTTAAAAGTCTTTATATCCAAACATTTTTTAAACCGCTATTAAAAAAAGTTGCATTATTTTAATTCAAACCCCTCAAATTTTCAATGGTGATTCATAATTAATATTGCTTCTTCTTAACAAAGTAAGAATTTTATAGTTTAATTTTAATAGTCTAGTTTTTGATAAAACAAATTATCTTATACTCTAAAACAAGCTCCATTTGTCCGGGCAAAGTTTTTTTTTGCTCCAAGGATTTTTGATTTTTTGATTGAATATGGGGGTTTTGGCCACCAGAAATCTATTGGAGCTGGTCCCATAGCTGGGGAAAATCCGGTTTTCGCGCTAGAACCCTTCAAAGATCCCATGTTATCCTTATGGAGATTTTTAAATTGAACAAAAATCAGCTGATACCTGTAGATAAAATAAACGAATGTGTTACATCTTTAACCTGTAGTTTAGGAAAATCATACAAATGTGCAGCAAACTTTCCGCCTGGCGAGTGAGCGGAGCGAGCGAGCTTTGTGAGAGAAACGAAAGTAATAATTTTACCGAGCTTAAGCTCGGTCCCCCTGGTACTTATATACTCTAAAACAAGCTCCATTTGTACAAGCAAACTTTTTTTTCGCTCCAAGGATTTTTTATTTTTGGTTGATTATGGGAGTTTTGTCCACCAGGAATCGATTGGCATTCCTCCCATAGCTGAGAAAAATCCGGTTTTCGCGCTACAGCCCTTCAAAGTTCCCATGTTTTCCTTATGGAGATTTTTAAATTGAACAAAAATCAGCTGATAACTGTAGATAACACCAATGTGTTATATATTTAAAGGTAAATTATACCAAAGTGCAGCACCCTTTGGCCTGGCGAGTGAGCGAAGCGAATGAGCTTGTCCCAAAAATTAAGAGGGCGAGTGAGCGGAGCGGGCAAGTTTATATGACCTTTATAATCAAATACAACATTTACAAAACCATAATTCAATTCTGTAGTGGCACACACATAGGAAAAGTAGCAAAATCAGTGTTTATTTTTCTTTTATTACGTCGTAATACGTGTTATACAAGTTAGACACTTCGTAACTTTTTTCCTCTATTCCGATCTCTTGTCACTTGTTGACTCTCTGTTCGGTTCCGTTTGTTCCGGGAACGCGGCTTTGGACCTTCTTTTGACGCGCAATCCAAACCCAAAGAAAAAAGCAAAGTGCAATGTATGACGAAGACAGTTATGTTTTTCCAAATTAAGTAGACCTCAATCCTCTACTTAAAGTAGACGTTAGAAAAACTATAGTAGGCCTACATTAGGCCTAATAATTTTCTTAAATTTATAAATGTTAACATTTTAAGCCTAGTACTTAAGGATTCATTATATTTTATGTAGCCTAGCAAAATAGCCTACTGTTCTTTAACTGAAACATAATATATATATATATATATATATATATATATATATAATTTATTTATATAAATAATTATAAAAAATATATACTGTTGGCATAATGATCGATCCAAACCTTACCCAGAACAAAATAGGCTATTGCATAAAACATAATCTAATCAGTATTGATAAAAATGCACCAATTTGAGTATGGTTTTCCAGGGTAGGATTCCGGACCCTCTCCCTTGTTCCAATGGGGGAACAACACCAACTTTTTAAAATTAGCATTACTAATTATATAGAATGCCTAAATTTAAAAATACCATTGTTGCTAACTAGGGCTTAGTTTCTGAAATAAAGAGTACTGGAGCTAAGGCACACTGGGGGTCTGTGGAAGGGGGGATGGTGTATGGAGTACACCATACACCACGACTTTGACATCCAGTGTGCCTTAGCTCCAGTACTCTTTATTTCAGAAACTAAGCCCTAGTTAGCAACAATGGTATTTTTAAATTTAGGCATTCTATATAATTAGTAATGCTAATTTTAAAAAGTTGGTGTTCTAATGCTATATGTCTATGTAGGCTAGTCAATGCTTAGTTATCACATTATAATATTACAAGTTCATGATATACTGGTGAACAACTTAACTGAGCCACCATTGGCATATATATTAAACTATGAGATTTAGAGAAAACTTTAAATGGGGAACACCACTTATTTTTTGAGGCAATAAAAAATATTAATTCCATTTTCTTCTAAATGGCCGCCATTTCCAATATGGCGGCCAACTTAAAATTTTCTTATGGAACACCCGACATTTCATGGTGTTTTTTAAATGTCAATATAATTGTAAGACATTTTTATTCTTTGACATTTTTCTCTAAGCCTAACGGTTAAGGAGCTACAGGTAATTAAATTTCATTTTTAGTTCCATAAGAATAACACAGGAAAAACTTTATCTGCCCATATCTCCAAAACCATTCAGTAAAATAAAAAATACTCAAGAATAAAAATGTCTTAAAATTATGTTTCAAGGACACTTCATTCATAAAAATGATCATTTACGCATAAATTAAGTTATTTCTAATATGGCGGTCAAAAATAAAATTTTTATAGGCCTACAATTGATGTTATTATGAAAAAATGACATTAGAACATCAGTTTAAGAAATTTTTATTCTTGAGTATTTCTTATTTTACTGAATGGTCTCGGAGATATGAGCAGATCAAGTTTGACCCATGTTATTCTTATATGGGACTAAAATGAGCTTTAATGGCCTGCTGCTCCGTATCCGTTAGATTTAGAGAAACATGTTAAAGAATAAAAAAGTCTTAAAATTACATGAAAATTTCAAAAACATCAAATGTAGAATGTTCCATAAGAAATTTTAAATTTGGCCGCCATATTGGAAAATGGCGGCCATTTACAAGACAATGGATTTCATATTTTTAATTGCCTTTGTTCCCCACTTAAAGGTTTCTCTAAACCTCATGGTTTAGGATATACAATTGTGGCACAGTTGTTCACCCTGTACCAGTATATATTTCCATGGCCTATAAAATACATTGCTATGTATATATTACTAGGGCATTTAAAATACATAATTTATATACTTACAGTATATTTCAAATTTATTAATTATTACATTTCAAGTGTATTTTAAATACATTATGAA
The DNA here is from genome assembly GCA_030545055.2 of Neoaliturus tenellus. Lineage (NCBI taxonomy): Eukaryota > Metazoa > Arthropoda > Insecta > Hemiptera > Cicadellidae > Neoaliturus > Neoaliturus tenellus. Next base: position 53,314,930 of record CM061534.1, on the reverse strand, counting down.
TGTAATTAGTTTATATTTCATGTATATATTTCAAGTCTATTTTAAATGTATCGTGAATATATTTAAATTATATTAACAATATATCTCCATTTAATTTTAAATGCATTTAAAATATATATTCAATCTATTTGAAATATAGTTTTACTGTTTATCCAATATATAACAAATATATAATTTTAAGTATGTTGAAGTATGTTTAAGTATATTTACCACATTTCAAATATATTTTAAATATATTAAAACCACTGTGCTATATATATGTATTATACATTTCAGATACATTAAAAATATATTAACAGTATAATTAAGCCATATTACGAATATATTTACTAGATTTATATTTATAATATATTTTAAGGTATACATTTTGTATATATATAAAATACATAATCAACACAAAATAAATATATAGCAATATATTTCTCCGTCCCATAATTCTACTATATGAAATATAGTAATTATATATAACCGAAAATATATGACTATATATTCCAAATATATTTTTTTTTATATATTTCAAATGTAAAATTTCCATATGGGATGTATGTGAGTGACGAACAAGGTGATAGATAGCTGGGGTGTTATTGACTAATATCCTATAGTAATGTAATATTGAAATGTTGCGCAACACTCTACATCAAGAGTAGGGGTACTACGTTTGTGGCGGATTCCAATTTAATAAATAGAATTCATATTTTCAACCTGAAAGTACTAAAAGGATGATGAGGTAAAGATGAGTTTAATATCCAATTTATTTTAATTTTAAGGAAAATAATTTAGAATTGAATTTGTGATTTTAATATGCATTACAAACAAGTATATTTTTATATGAAAAAGACATTTTTATTGAATTTATTTTAATGTGGTGCATGGTTTATGTTTGTTTAATCCAAGGAAAACATATGTAATATTAATTAATAATACTATAGTATTACTAATAATACTGTACCTCTTTCACAGACAGATAACTTATTCAATGAATTATATGCTAATAAATATTTTTCTCCATAAATGAATTATGTTTAAAATGTAAATTCATGTTGGTAAATAATCTTATTTGCTATTTGATAAACGTATTGATTTTTAAGAAAGTAAAGAAAAATATTCCACATAAACCTAATTGTTTATTCTTATTTTTTTAGTAGGCTACAAACTATAGCCTTTCTCTACGACTATAAATAAAAAATATAAAAAAAACTCTTTCAACCATGCCATTTGCAACCATGCCATTTGCAAATGATTCCATTTTGTCTTAGCTTGGTCTAAATGGTAAATTACGTGAACTGTTGGGGGGCAAGCCATTTGGCCGAAAAGGCGTTTGGTAACCAGTAGCCTCGAACACACGCCCAACCAATCAGAGGCGAGTAGCAATTGACCCCCCAGTCGAGACTACAGCCCGTATGTTTCCTGGCCAGGTGTGCCAACTTTAAACAACAGTGACAAAACACGAAATAACTCAATGCAATGTTTAATTAATCTTAACGATTATTATTATTGCATACGTTATTGATATTTAAACACATATGGATGTGTATTAAATTTAAATAAGGTACAGCAGTTAATTTAATTGGAGTTTTTATTTTAGTTACTCACAGAAATACGGCAATTGAGTTAATTTAAGCCATTTTGCTCAGCTTCAAACTGAATTTTGTTACAAAACATACAAATAAATTATTTGTTTATTGATGTTTTACTCCTATGAGTTTTATTTGTTAGTTCAATTGCACCAATTTTATTAGTTTTAATAGTTTCAGTTGGGAATTTGAAAGAAACACGTAGGCTAATAGTTTTTTAAGTACCGGTAATGTATATTTATGGGTCGGTTTCACAAATTGTTTTAATTTCCTGGAAGAAAAAAAACTAACTTCTTTATAAAAAAATAATTTTTGGCCTAATCAATTGAACATACTAAACTGATCTCAAAACAAAAGCAGCTAAGCTGAATTTTTATTTTTCCCCATAAAAAGTTGTTTTCTAATGCAAAATGGACACAAAAATACAAGTCGTTCACGCAAACTCCTGTGTTGCCGTAAACCACAAAAAAAGAAAACACTTTACCTAAAATAAAATTGCTGTCTTAGTAAAATAATTCTATATATTTACGATTTATCACGATTTACTACGTCACTCACGTGAGCGACCTGAGCGTGAGTGACTTGTAAATTCCACATCTAAACTCCAATAGCCGGCAAGCAGCCGCATGTAGGCCGGTTTAATTTCAGGTTAGGTTATGTTCTAACTCTTCTAACATAAATATGACTTTTTCGTGGGTAACATATTCAAAATTTTGTGCGATATCAATTTTTTTAAATAATGGGTATACATATAACGGGTATAAATGCATTTTTTTGTATCACATAATACCTTCCTGGTATCTATATGCAACTGTATAAGTGCATTTAAATAGCTATTACCGATATTGTCATAAATTTACAACGGGGAATGTGTTTCTTATAAATATGCTGAAAATTGCTCCATAAATCTAACATTTTGAAACTATTTAACCCCAATAACGGTCAGAGGGTTTAAAATTAATATTTTTCCAGTCAAACACCATTAATAGTTTAGAAAAAATCACATAATGTAACTCCATTACCATATTTACACGTTTTAAAAGCGAATATAGGTATGGAAACCGTTGCGGCTTAAAATCTATTACGGTTAGGCCTACATCGCCATACCTGTGACTAGGCCTATGCTAATTACTTTTAACACATACATGAATAGTCTTTTTGAATTAAATGGATATTTGTATTGATGAAATGCAAGAATGAAAGTACAAAATTTTATACATACCCCTACCCTATGGCTGAAAACAGTCAAATTTCAGAAAAATCCAATTCCATTAGACTTACATGGTCTCATTACCTGGCCTCTAAAATGTCAACATATTCATCATTTCAACTGGGTGTACACCATCCTCCATGGCATGTACAAGTATAATAAATGTTATTTACCGCTTCAAATATGTTTAAAACGTATGGGCTACAATTATATCGCTAGCAACATTTAATGCCCAACGGAATTTTAGCGGCCTACACAGCGACACAGAAACACTCTTGTTTTTCTCCATATACATACCAACCTTCATTATGACTTAAAAATGGCCATTTCTCAACATATTATAACACATACGACTTATATAACAATATAACACAATATAACAGTATCGTTCAGAAAATGTATGTTAGGGCCTAACATTGTGAACAACTCACCTGGTGTTTTTTAACTTGTAGGGTGTAGTCAATTTACAATTTGTCAATTAATAACAATTGGATATTAATTACTTTTCATATCAAACTGTTACAAATCTTTATTATATTCTTCATAACTTAACATTTATTTATTTATTTATTTATTTATTTCAACGGGAAGAACCCAATACATTACATAGTACAAAAAAATAATTAATGGCTAATGGCTACTTGCTAGAGGCTACTAATAAGTTACATGGTTTCTGTGATTTTTTCTCCAACCTACCCCATTTTTTCTCTTTTTTATCTTTTTTTCTCTTTTTTCTTTTTCTTTTTTTTTCTTTTTTCTTTTTTTTTTGTACATATAATAGTAATGTTATTATTTTATTCATTTATTTATTAATTATTATTACTTCTTATTTTTTTTCCATTTTAACACATTGAATGTAAGCCTACACCTACGTCAAGAAAATTCATTTAGGGCCTAATTAAGGTAAGCAACTAACTTCTCAGGTGCTATAAAAAGTAGGCTATCTATTCCAAATTAAACACAGATATGAAAAAAACATTGTCTACGACATACATGGCATGTTTAGGTATAACAGTTGGTTTTAGAATTATTATACATAGTGATATGCATAATGTAACTTAGGCCTACATTTGGTTGTCACAACAATCACATAACTTGTAGGCCTAAACATGTAGGAATATAGTCCCCTTCTTGCGTAGTCAGATGGACTAGAAACTCTTATGTGATCCACCCAATGACATTTTTCAACTTTTTCCCGAATGCCATTGTCTTTATTAATTCTCACCACACATAAGTTAAACATCAGAAGATTTTATATTAAATTAATAGATTTAACGTGTTGCGACAAATCTTAGCAAGCCTACAATTTTTCAATGACATTTTTTCTAGTGTTAATTTATTACTATTTTTTATTTACTCTGAAAACTACTCAAATTATCTGCAACTTATTTGTGACATTAATCAGAAGTTTAAAGAAATGCTATACATCGGAATAAATAGGTTTGATTTCAGACCAAGCCTAAATATAAGTTACGATTTATATTGAAATATTGATTCATAATTTATGAACATTAATCAATTTTTGCTCTTTTGTAGATACATATTTAAAAGTAAAATAATATATGCGTAATTGTACAGAAATATCATCAAATAATTCTTTGAACTTGTATAAAGGTCTTTTTCCAACAACAAAAACAAAAGTATAACACGTTTTAAATAGTAATTGCTAGTTAAATATCTATATTTTAAAATGTCAGTTTTCGAGTTCGTTTATTAACATGAACAGAAAATACTAGTTGAGTAATTTGTTTTTAATAAAGAACAGTGGTTGGCAAAAGAGATCCGTGTTTCCAGTTTTGAGTAACATTATATTCGCGTATTTAGCTCTTAGCCAATGGCGTTCGACCAGTCAGCAGCTCCCGCTCCTATTGGCTCATACGGAATTTCGCATTAAAAATCCCAAACTGGGTAGCAAACGCCTTTTCGGCCAAACGCGAGGATCCCAACTGTTGTTTCTCCTATCTGTTAAACTATTCAGGGAGTGTTTGTCAATAGCCCTTATATATAATTAAAAGTATCTTTGCGGAAGTAGGAGAGGGTTTGACATTTAAAGGCCAAGCCTCAAATCAATGCTGTGCGGCAATAGCACGACCACGCTTGTGTACAAACAAACCATGTTTGACAATAAATATTTAGCAATATTACAACCGTATATTGCAAATCGTGTGGGAGAAACCAAGTTTCAACAATTGCTGTAATTTTAAATATAATGAACGAATTAACTTTATTTGTTTATAACGCCAACGCTTTCCTTTAATTTTGGAAAGTTTTATTGCGTTTCGGACTTACCAATCCGAAAAGACAGGAAGTAATTGATGCTTTGGGGCATACCAACTTAACATAAAAAAGTAATTTCTACATAGTCATAATCATTAGACTATTAGAATTCTTGATATTTAATAAAAATTGGTTAATTCTTAATGTTAATAAACATTTAGTGAGTGTTTACTGACCAAATTTTTGGACATCAAATCAAAGCAGGTTATCCAAAATTAACCATCCTTGACTGGAATTCGTCAGTTAATCACATCATTACATTTACAAAACAATGACTATTCACTATAAAAAGTTAATATTATCATATTCGCAAAAGCTCAAAACACAATCAGTTAAAAAACAAAAAATGAATTTTGATTCTTGACGTAAGTCTATAAATAAAACGATAAATTTAAAATCTGGACCACTCGAAGGATTGTTTATGTTTATGTCCATAAAAACAAGTAACAAAATTTATATTGATAATGATAATATGTTGTTTAAATCTCTTAAAATCTTATGAAACTTAAAATTGTTATGAATTTAAATTACATAATAAGTTCGGCAAAAATAAGAGTGAGAATGAATATCAATATTACAATAATTCTTAATCGTTCAAGTTAAATATTACAGCTTGTTAAGACTATAATGTAAAACATTATGAACTTAGACTACAATTTAAATAAAGGCACTAGTCATAAAAAGAAATGAAAGCTCGGCTGAAGAGGGCGAATCCAATCCCATAGCAATAACGGCAGATGACAATAGTACTCCATGTCTTATGGCTTTCACGATTCCCTTGAAAACCCCTTGTACCTCAATCTGGTCGTTTTTACATTACTTATGTATTCAGAGAAAGTGGAAAAGAAAGATTCTTATCAGCCTTATCAATAATCTTGTTTTTTATAATTATGTTTCAAAAAATTATTATTGGTTCAAACAATAGATTTAAGTAAATTTATTATTAACCTTTAGGTACAAAGCAGCACTGTACATATTCAACTTTTAAATTTCCCCCCTATGGTATGGTATAGATGTATTTGAGTAATTTTCTTAAAAAATCAAAAATAATAAAATTGTTCTCCTACCTTGATTTCGTAAAAAAAAGTTGGCTCATATAAATCAAAATGTCGTTGTAAAGCTTAGAACTTGTATGTAGAGCCCTCAAAATCATCGATAATCTTCATACTTTTATTTTTAATAAATATTATTGTAGTATATTATGGAAACACATTTCTGTTAAAACTATTGTAAGTAATTAAAAAAAAAACGTTATTTCACATTAAAAGATTGTTTCAGAAAGGAAACAATATAGTTTGATTGAAATAGAATTTACATTAGCCTTGTGCATAAAAATTACCGTATGTCAAAAACCTTTCACTGTATAGAATTTTGGCAAAAATAATAAAACTACACTTCTTTACAATATGAGTAATTCTAATATAAAACAACCGAACTGAATACAAGTGCTGATTTTATTTTTTGTATACAGTAATACATCTTTATATTAACCTATACCCTCCCTAGCTACACTGTATTCTTCGAATCATATTTAACCCGGAAGAGGTCGCGCCGTTTCTAACAAAAATAATTGTTATACCAAAAACGTTTACTTTCTCCTCCGATAGTTTTTCCCTCGAGCCCGATACCCCGATATGGAGAAAATATTGTTTTCATTAAAACTTTAAAATTTGAGTTGTAAGTGTATTTATCTGTTTTGGTGCCCCCTGAGTCCAAAAAACGTTAAAATGTCTCAAAATCGGCTTCAACGATTTTGATAAAAAATTTTGTGGTTTTAAGATTACAATCCTAAATAAAATAACACCACCCGCTTTCACGAGAAAATTCGTGCTCAAAGTTATAAAGCCAAAAGTGTTTAAAAATCTATTTATCGGATTAAAAATAAATAAATAAATAAATAAAAAGCTTTTAACTTGATAAACATAATAAATTTTATTGTGACCATTAAATTAAGCTCAAAAAACTAAATAATCCATTAAACGTCGAGTGGTTACGGAGAAAATTCAAATTTTCGTTAAGCTGTAAACGCAGTACGTTGTTAAAAGTTACGGGCTTCCGTAGTCAAACTCGTGCTGCTCGGCTGGTAGCTATCCGACTGAACCAACATACAAGGCATTAATATTTGGAGGCTTTTAACACCTTTTTATATTGTTGAGAAAAGTATGTGCCAGTTATCTGACACCGTTTATTTTATTTTCCGTCAGAGGCTTTTGAGCCCATATTTATGTGTCAATGACTATATAAGACGCTGTTTACAAGTCATCGTCCGATGACTCATCTAGCCAGAGGTGTGGGATTGATCTTGAATTAGGGTGCGTCGCGACTTCAGTACACATCTAACGCGCGACCAAATACGTACTAGGTATTGCTTGATTTTTCCTAACTGCGGGACTTTTTGTCCGTATTGTGATTATTTAACATCTTTGTGGTCTATTCAAATATGTGTTTTTAGAAGATTTGTCCATTACTTAAGCGATTTTCTAAGTAGTTGAATTCTCAAAACAAAGTTGATTTACACTGTTTGTGACAGCATCCATGCTAATAACTTAACTGGTACATCTATAAATTATGGGTCCTTTAGTTAAAAGGGCATCGTTATTATTAATTTAATGCTATCTTAAATAAAATTTTTTATCAAAGATATTTTTGTTTTTGTGTTAGTTAACATTTTGACCAAACAATTATAAGCATTTTTATAAGTTTGACGTGATTGCAAAAATACAATTCTTAGAACAAAAGATATTATGTAGTAAGTTAAAATCACAAATAATACGGTGTTTGCAAGCTATTCGTAATAAGAATGACTGACAGGTTAGATCTTTTCAATACCGACATATTTATATTTTCAATAAATATGTCGTGTGTTTGACATATTTTAACACACGACTTCTCGCGGGTTAAAGGCCAAAGACCCTAATTACATCCAAACTAAATACAGTTAACCAATGTTAAAAGCGGTAGCTATATTTATTGACCTACCTGTCAATTGGATTAGGTGGGTTTTTATTCCTATACCTAATTAAACAAAATTTGATTAGTAATGTCTTACATCTTTGTTTGCATATGCTCTTTTATGAAAAGTTAAAAATGTCTAAAAAGTAAATGTAAAATTTGATTGGTAAAAAGGTGAGTGGTTTTATGTAGTTATGAGCATAATTCAATATATTGAATTCAATTCCAAAATTCTTGCCTCAACGAATTTAATAGCTGTGAGACGATTGGACTACATAAATTACAAATTTAGGCCCAAAACAATACATTTCGTTTTAAATTAAGTTCTTATTCAGTGGTTTTAAGACTATTTTTGTGTAATGCAGATCAATCTTTTATTATATCCAAACTAAAAGCAGCTACCCCATGTTACAAGCGGCATTCATAATGATTGACCTACCTGTCAATTGGATTACGTGGCTTTTTATTTCCATACCTAATTAAACAAAATGCGATTAGTAATGTCTTACATCTTTGTTTGTCTACGATCTCAGATGAAGATACAAAAATAAATTATATTCTTCACAATCTGTTAAATTTGTAATAAGCTAATGATCGAATCAGAATTATAAACATAACACGTTAAATCAAACAAATATTACAAATGATATTGAATTTTCGAAGCAATATAGATTTAGGTAAAATGTCACATCGCCCGTTATTTAGATTACGAACGCGTCCCCACTTTCCTGCTTTGTGGCATACATTCACTGGTTAATGTATCTAGAGTTTGTTGTTAGTTATTTGTATTATCAAACAGATATTTACAAAGTATGTTTTTTGCCGAATGAGTGATTTGTGTATTTATAATCGTATGTATAAATGTCACATTAAACGTTCTTTAAGATTTTACTTTTTATATCTGTATCAAGGCAAGCATTAATCTGCTTTTAATGACATAATATATCTAAGGATATAAAGTACCATCTTTAAAAAACTATTGAAAGCTTATCTAGCATTGTACAACGTCCATGTTGGATATAAATGCTGCATGGATATGTTGCTCAAATCGTATTAACATTATAGTCGTTACTTCTATTAAACTATTACTTTCTTATAACCGAAGCACTTCATTAGTTTTATCAAACAAAATAGCAATCAAATTCCCATAGCTATTCGTCAGCCGTCACAGTTGCACTTGTTTGCTAATATCCTCTTGTTATGCATTTAGCTTCCTGTATATTGCAATTAATTTCTACCACAACTCACTGCACCAATCAGCACGAGGTTGTGTGCTGTATTTCACCAGTCGCCGGCAGTGTTCATGATATGACCTTAGTCACGGTCAGGGTAAATGCAGTCATATAACATTTGATTCAGTTTTATGATGAAATAATTGAAAAGTAATTGTCGCATCAACAGGGGCAACCCCAATAATATAAGTTGAAAAATGTACAGTATAGTATGTAGGCTAGTATAAACAGTTCAATTTGTGGTAGGCCTATAGCTATAGATTTCTATTTCATTATCGGATTGAATAATAATATGTTCAAACTTATTATTTGAACATGTCATTGGTAAAACATATGTATGATATATACAGGGTGCCTGTAAATTACGTCACCAGACTTTATAATATAATTTTATAATTTTAACTAAAATATCTAAAAACTTGTAATCAAATAAAAGTTCAAAGTCACAAGAAGGTTCACACATTTAATTATTTAACCAAGGTGGTAAGTATTTTTCGACAAATAACAGGGTTAAAGCGATTTTCTGTTGGAAAACATTGATTTTTCGTTATGATGAATGTATGACAAATTAAGGTAGTTTAATAGAAAAATCTCAATAACTCCGTTATGTGTTTTATATCCTTACAAACTTGGTGTTATTGGTTAGATAATTCAACATGTCAAAATTTTTGTGCCTTATAAAATGTTGATAAAATTGATCGGTTTTATAATAATTGAGTTTAAAATGTTAAAATAACCGCTATTTGAAAATTCACTTCGGAAAAAAAATTCGGAATAGAAAACGACGAATATGAACCTCCTACAACAATCAGTCAAAGAAATAAAAAAGTATTGAGTGGAAAAAACAAAATGGCGGATGACTGGGTAAATATGTATTCTAGGCTATACCTTCATATAAACTGTTTTGCTTATCTTGACCTAATTAACCATATATGAATTTTAGTGACGTACTTTACTGACACTCTGTATACCTAAGTTGTCTAGTATAAATAAATATCATAACTAGTGAAAGTCTAAACAATGTATTTTTCCCAACATGACTCTATGAACATAACTTCAACAGTTATACTGTGTGGCGAGAACTCGTTGGTGAAAAGTCATTTCGGGCGCATGCAGCACTGGCATTGCAATAATGGTTTGCATAAAGTTATTAGCAGCTCTCCGGCACTGGGCTGATCGGGATGACTTGTCCACATAGTTGTTAATCAACTTATAAAGAGTACATAGAAAATTAAAAGTAAGCAACAAGTAGTTTGATTTTCATTGGTAAAACCACTTTTACCATATAAAAGGTTTTACATAACTTTTTTATACTAAAGAATTAAATTAACTAAATAAAATATATTTGTATCCTTTTTATGGGGAGTAGAATTTAGATTAATATACGAATCAAAATTGACTATAAAAATAGAAAACTCACATTACACTATTTTTTTTACAAATTTAATTTTTTAAGTAGTCATTTTTGGGGTCGATTAGTTTCAACATTACATAAATGAAGTAAATAATTATTTCAACCTTTTTTGCCAAAATGAGGTACGATATTTTATCTTATCTTTTAGAATTTTAAATCCCCCAGTAGAAATATCTATTAACATAAGTTAAGTAGTTAAATATGCAGAATTGGTATTAAATTATTATATCCGTTTTGTTACTCGATATTTTTTATGGATCGAACAACTTTTCTTCTATTGGCAAGCACAATGGTGACAAGCACTTTTATGCTGACGACACAACATTGTTGTTTGGGGGTCCACAAATTCGTTTACAAGAGAGAGTCAAGGAATCAGTAAAATCCCTAATAAATTGGTTGTCAGCCAACAATCTTCAGTTGAATTCAAACAAGTCTAACTTCATACAGTTTTTAACTCCAAACAAGCGACCTGAAACTATCTTTCTGGATGAATTTCAAATTGAGGAATGCACCTCAGTGAAGTTTTTGGGTTTAACAGTGGATAGTGGTTTGTCTTGGTCTTGTCATATTTCCCGGCTTTGTAGCCAGTTGAGCCGTATTTGCTATGCTCTCAGGGCGCTGCAACCTCTTCTGGATCCCAGTGCGTTACGCATGGTTTACTACGGTTATTTCTTTTTCACTATGACCTATGGAATTGAGGTCTGGGGCGGCTCTCCACATGCAAATAAAGTCTTCCTGGTGCAAAAGAGGGCTGTGAGAATCATTTGTGGCCTACCCCCTCTGCAGTCATGTAGAGGGATTTTTCGAGCCCTCAATCTCCTCACCTTGCCTTCAATTTTTATATACAGATCAATAGTGTCTTCAATATTGAATTTGAAGGCAATCCCAACTGTAGGAGAGAATCACCGCTATCCAACTAGGCACGGAAGTGACTTGAGTACTCCCAGTCATCGCCTTACCCTCTCTGAGAGGAACTTTGATTTCACTGGTCCGCACTTTTTCAATAGTCTTCCGACAGAGTTAAAGAGGTGCTATGGGCTGGAGCTTAAAAGATTTAAAAAGTTATTAAGGGGATTTCTAAATGAAGGGGAGTTTTATTCCGTGCAGGAGTCCCTGAACACCTTTTAAAATACCCAGAATGTTAATTTATTTATTTTTTAGCAATTAAGAATATTTTCTTTTTTTCTAAGTGTGTAATTATTATGACGACTGAGATGTAAAAATTGTATGTACTTTATTCAGAAATAAAGATATGTCTATGTCTATAAATGTTATTTTAATATATGCCTTCTCATCATATGGCGGAAAAATGGGCAACTATTGCATGTCACATTTCACTCGATTTACTATTATATACAATAATGTCAAATAGATAACTAACTACTTCTCGGCATATAACTATAGTAAAAAAATATAAAATTCTATTTACTAGGTAAAATACTTATAAATCTTTTATGCACGTTGCAAAAGAACCACTACAACGATTACCGGTCACTTAATAACCTATTATACTTATTGAATATTGAAATAGTGTGGGTAACGCCTTGAAATCTGATAAGCATCTGATATTGTCTTTGACTAGGTAAAGATTTCTCTAACACATAACAAGTAACGGATGAGTTCGACAATGTTGATCACATGGTGTTGCAACGCTGCATCTATGGACCCGGCAACGGACACCTGACCTGCTGATAACAGGGGTCACGGGTTATCAGGAGGGGGAGAGGGGTCGGGGGACCCTGGACCGTCTACACTGCGGGCCCACTGATCGGCCTGTTGAGAAACCCACCACCGGAACTGTGAATAACTAGTGTGGTGCAGTGGACCTGCTTACTCAGTGGACGACTAAAGGAGTTCAAATTCAATTTGATTGATTTGTTTATAAACCACAATGTGAGCCTTCTGATGGCCCATTATCAAAACTAGATATTTTAAAGCTTTTTTTGGACTACAATCTGAATTAGTTTTTAGTACTAGGGTATATAGGGTGGCTTTGCAGTTTTTTGTTGAGCAATTGGTAAACCTCATCCAATTCAACGTGTTTGAAAAGTTTTTTTGTGTTAATGAAGATGTTAAATAAAATATATGATAAACTTAAATTTTTACAATTGCAATTTGGCAATTTTTTGTAATTTTATACTTGATGAGACAAGCTAGGTTTAAACAAATCTGAATAAATATTATTATATCATTTTAAATAATTAGACATATATATATAGTTAAAAAAAAAACGAAAAAATATTTTGTTTTTAAGTCTATATTTTCACAAATTACCTTAATAAACTGATTTTTTATAGAGTTTATATGGTAGTGGTATAACAATTGAAGCCAGACCTCTGAAACACACTACAGGAGGGTTGACTAGAGTGTGTACGTTGTATATTCTCCGACTGTTTCACTTGTTAGGCTGTATATATTTTTTTTTTTCATTTTCAAAGCTAATGTAAATAAAATTCATTGCGATCCATACCAAAAATACAAAATTAAACAATTAGAACATATTCTAAGTTTATATGATAATATTTTTTTTAAACCATGAGTTCCGTATACGCTAATCCTGTTTCTCGAAGTAGTGTTAGATAAGAATGACAACTAGCTGTAAGATATAACCCTGTAACAGTAGCGAATATTATTTTAATTTTATTATAATTCTTTAATAAATTTTCATGTAAAATAATCGATAACATTTCATGAATTTGGTGTAAAAATCGTTGTACAGTAACAATAATATTATACTATTAAATCCATAACGAGTAATATCCATGGATAAAATTCATGTTATCTCTTTGCAGGTCACAACAAGGATAATATGGATGAAAAATAAACATTATAAGCCCTTAATTATAAACCCTTAATCATGCAGGTGAAAAATGGGAGCTCTCTTTAAGGCTAATATCAAACTTTGTTCGTGGGTTTTAATTTTTTATTTTATTTTGATGAATGAGAAATTTTAGGTACTAAAAAGTTATTATATGTATATGAAAATTAGTATTAAACTAAAGGAAATGATGTTTAAACTATTACTCAAATAGATAAAGCTCAAGAAAGAATATTAAAACTTCAACAACGGCCTCATTGCAGTTTCAAGGGCTCTCAAACGGATAAGAACAAGCATTTCTTTAAAAGATTCTATTTGATAAACAATTTTAAATTTATGTAGGATACGTTTTATTTTATCAATACGTTTTTTATTTAATATATTTAATTAGAGACCCACAATAGTTCCAATACTTTTTCACAATAACTAATAATATATATTTATTTAACGTTTTTACTTGTGGACTATTACATGATGATCAGTATTATATTATTTCATAACAATATAATAAAGTTAATAAAAGTTTTAAATTTGTTATAGCTTATTTTCTGTATAGTATTTTCAGATGATATTTAAACCAATCAACGAAAAAATATATTAGAGTGTTTTAGTTTTAGTGTAAAATATAAATATTTTTCAGTACTAAAAATTCGGTATTAGGCCTACTCATGTTTGTTATCTTAAATACCCCGTCGCAGCAGACCTGCGTACTCAGCGAATTTCCAAACGATCTTAAGATATTGTATTTTCCCCATAAACACCATAGGAATGGGTATGTAGGTTTGCTGACTTGGGATGTTGTTAGAAAATGTTAGTTTTGTTAGGAAATGTAATAGTTACGTTAGGTAAATGTCAAACTGTCTCAATATTCGGCACTTTTTAATTTTCCCCATAAACTTCATGGGGGTGAGTATGTAGGTTTGCCGCCATATGGGTATTGTAAGCAAATATCAGTTACATCCTCCCTAATGAATGTACATACCAAATATTATCAAGTTATGGTGTTCTTTTCATTTTCCCCATAAACCCCATAGGGGTGAGTACGTAGGTTTGCCGCCATGTGGTTGTTGTAAGCAAATATCAGTTACATCCTCCCTAGTGAATGTAAATACCAAAAATTATCAAGTTATGGTGTTCTTTTCATTTTCCCCATAAACCCCATAGGGGTGAGTACGTAGGTTTGCCGCCATGTGGGTGTTGTAAGCAATTTTTAGTTGAACCCTACCAAGTGAATGTACATACCAAATTTTATCAAGTTATTCCAATAAATAAGCAAGATACAGGGTTTCGTTGATTTCCCATAAGATTAACATGGAAAACCTATTTTTGGCTTTTCTCCGTAACCTGTTAAGCCAAGTTAAAATTTCAAAATACTAAATTGTTTATTTTTTTAAGCTCTTTAAAATGGTTTTACTTAAAATTGTTGAATTTTGAAAATTATGCTCCAAAAATGCAAAAAACCCTTTTTTGACCTTTTTGAAACCCCATAAAACCCTGTTCCCATAACCCGATCATGCTGGTTCGCGAACTCATGAAAATAGACCTAGTCATACACCTTCATACCAAATTTCATCAAAATCGGATGTCCCCTTCAAAAGTTATCAGTACCACGGACACATAGATATATATAAGTAGATAGTACTATGGGGTTCCTAGGACACTTTTGGAGACAATCAAAAATCAAACAAATTCCATAGTTTTTCAGTACAATTATGCAATATTTTTGCCACTTTTTGGCCAATTTTCAGCTTTTGTCAAATTGTCATAAAAAATATGCAATTTTAATGAAATTTTTAACAAATATGCCTAAAATTATCTACAAAATAAAATTTTTTTAAAAACAAGTAAAATTATCACATTTTATAAGTATTTTTTCAATAAAATTAATAGTCGACTTTTCATAAGGTAATTTAAAATTTTAGTAGTATTTTTTCAATAAATTTGACTAAAATAGTAATAATTCATTCTAATTAATTTCAGTAATATCATTTTTGATTATATTATATTCAAGTAATTTTTCAGATACAATAATAATATAACAATTTGTTTTACTAGTAGCTACTATATCATAATCAAAATCTGCATTAATAATAATATCATTTTTTGAACTTGAAATATTTGTTGGATTTTTTGTAGTATCAATTACATAAATTGGTCTATTATCTAGAAATTCTGTTGGACTATAATACATTTTACTACTAATATAATAAACTTTTTTGTAATCTTGATACATTTCATACATAATTCTAAATTTTTCATTGTTTATATCAAAATTTTCCAATTCATCAGGGTAATAATGACCATTTAGTTTTACTCTTATATTTTTTACATACATACTATCAAATTTAGAAGTATCAAATAACTGATCATTTGTTCTTGATTTTTGAAATCCAATTATAATAAATTTTGGATTATAAATATTTCTATAGATATTTGTTATATCAAAACTTAAATTCTTTCCTGTAATATTTTTTTGTTCAATGCATTGCCAATGATTAAAATGAAAATTTACTTTTTCAAATTTGCTTAGTTCATTAATTAATTGAATTTTACTTGTTGTTTTGTATTCAATTATAGGAACTCTAATAAAAAATTCATCAATTGTTATTTTACCTTCAGTTGGTAATGTAGCATTATCATAAGATCCATCAGCCTTTTTAGTTTTCCATCTAAAAATTGCATCATTATCTTCTGATCTAATAAATGTTATATTAAAACCTCCTTTGTATATTGGAATATTTACATTTTCAAAAAATCCTAATCCAAAATGAGATAAATTACCAATTGCTTCAAATTTATTTTTAAAATTTGATTCAAAACCATTATTTATCTGATTTATTTCTGATTTTGAATAAGTTATAGTACCTTTAATTGTACTTAATAGACCAGGATATTCAATTTCATCAATCAATTTATTATGTTTTCTAACTTCAATTTTTGAAAATAAAAATGGAACAAAATTATCAATTAATTTTATATTAGCACCATTATCATATGCATTTCCATCAGATTTAGTCAATTTACCAGATATATAAAATTGAAATTTAGAAGTACAAAATCCATCTCCAAAATCTATATTAAATTCAGTTTTTTTATTAGGTTCATTTAAATGTAATTTAGATAATGGATAGAAATTTTTGTATTCAGCTCTTTCAATATCATTTACATATTTTTTGTAATCAGCCATTTATTAAGGATAAATTTTTTAAATCAAAAGCTTTTTTAAAACAAGTAAAATTTTTATAATTTTATGATGTCAAATTTTATAATTTTTATGTATCAATTTCATTTTTACTTTTAAAATATTCAATTTCAGTAGCATGATCAAGTATAAATTTTGCTGATATTTTTTGATGTTCTAAAATTAATTCCCAATTTAATGTAAATGCATAATCATGAATGAAATAAATAAAAAGATTTCAGTTAAATCTTGATATTTACAAATCAAATCAATATAATCTTTTAATTGATAATTTATGAATTCAGTAATAAAATCTATAGTTAAATTTTGATGTTGAGCAATTTTTTGCCAATTTAATTTATTTTGAAACAATCTCATCATATTAATACTCAACTCATATTTTTCAGAAATATCATCCCAATCATCTTTGTTTAATTGATTTTGGTTTCTGATAATGAATAAATCAAATGAACTGTATAGAGCCATTTATTAGGGAGAAAATTTTGTAAAACAATTTTTCTTTGAATTACAAATACAACATTTTGAGTTAATTACATTTATATTTTTCAATTTTATTATCTGAATATCTTTAGAATTAGTTTTTTGTTTACATTTAAGACAATAAATCAACTCCATTTATATAAAATAATTATTGTAATTTATCTATATCATCTTTAATTAGTATTATTTCAGCATTTAATTCTTTTATGGATTCATTGACTCCATCAAATAGAAATTTTAGTTCTTTTTCTAATTTTTCTTCTAAATTTTCAACATATTTTCCAATATTAATTAAAAAGTCTGTAATTTTATTTAAATCCTTTTTAGTTTTTGAATGATCATTACCAATTTTAATAATTGAATCTAAAACTTCATCTAATTCTGATTTTATTACAACATCATATTTATTTATACTTGGTTCAACATTAACAATTCTTTTACCATTAATACTTATATAATTTTTTGATAAACCAATAGCATTTACTAGATTTTCAGTCTTTTTTACATGACTTTTAAAACTTTTACTAAAATTATTAAAAAATATATTTAATTTAGAATTTATATAATCTTCTTCAATATTAATTGGATGTTTTTTCTGTCTTCCAAACAGATCAAATATATTTTGTGAATCCATATTTATTAAGGATTAATTTATTTATTATATTATCAATTTTTTATTATTATTTAATTCATTTAATAAAATTTTAATCCTACTTCTAAACCCATACCAAATTTTCTTTTCATCCACATAGCACCTGATGTTGGTAATGCAATTAATCTTTCACCAATTCTATGATCATTTGATGTTACTATATCCCATGCTTTATCTTGTAAAATTTTATCAGCTATTTCATTTCTAGATTTTGTATCTTTATGATCTCTATAAAATAAATCATGTTCTTTAGCAGCTTTATCTAAATCATTTATTCCAGGATCACCTCTTTTTACTCTTTTATTTAATTTAGTTCCAGGCCCTAGATATTGATAACCAGGTACATGTAATTCAAAAGGTAAATTATTTATAACATTATTTAAAATACCTGATCCATCTTTTAATAATGGTGATGAAATATTTGCCAAAATTCTTTTTAAATACTTAATTCCTTCAGGTTTTTCAATTAATTCATCTAATTTATTTGATATAAAGTCTTTAATTGCTTTCTTTTCATTTAAAAAATTATTATTGCCAGCTTTTTCTTGTGCATATATATAATTAATAATATTATCTAATTTATTTAAATCATCTATAAATCTATATTCAATTTTATTTTCTGTATATTGTCTGATTCCTGAACCTTCAATTTCACCTTTTAATTCCCAAATATGTTTAATTAAATTAATATATTTATCACCTTTACTAGATTTTGGTTTCTTACTATTTGGATCATTATTTTTATAAATTGAATTAGTTTCCCATAAAATTTTTGAATAATTATTTAAATCATCTTGTGTATATAAATTATTATCTGGTTTCTTTTCATAAGTTAACAATCTCCATAATCCATGTGTTCCATTATATTTTTTATCATCAATTATTAAATCATCATTATCAATTACAGTTATTTTATCACCAATCATAAATGATTTTTTATGTTTATTCCAATATAAACCAAATTTATCATCTTTTGTTCTTGGTAAATATTTTTGTGCTAATGGACCAATAATTTTATCTAATGTTTGAGGTGAAATTAAATTTAGTTCAATAAATGT
Source organism: Neoaliturus tenellus (assembly GCA_030545055.2). Classification (NCBI taxonomy): domain Eukaryota; kingdom Metazoa; phylum Arthropoda; class Insecta; order Hemiptera; family Cicadellidae; genus Neoaliturus; species Neoaliturus tenellus. The sequence continues at coordinate 53,296,061 of CM061534.1, read as the reverse complement.
CGATTCTTCTTGAATTATTGGTTGTCTGATTGGTCTAAATGGAGTACTTGAAGGTAAATTTAGTTCTTCAGTTTCTGGTATTGATATATTGGCAAAATTATTAACAATAGGTACCAATTCCATAAGGTTTTTATTTTCATTTAAGACTTCACCAATTTTATTTTCAACTTTACCAATTGCTGATGTTATAGGTTCATATGCTTTTTGTTTAATTTTTTCATAATTATCTTCAATTTTAATTTGATTTTTAAATTCTTTTATTAATTTTTTCTCAATATCATCTAATTTTTTAGCTTCATTAACAGATATTTTATCCATTTATTACAAAGAAAAATTTAGGTTCAAAACAAATCATGTTAACATAAACACAAATCATGTTAACATAAACACAAATCATATTAACACAAAACACAAATTATGTTAACACAAACACAAATTATGTTAACATAAAAACAAATCATGTTAACACAAAACACAAATCATGTTAACACAAAACACAAATCATGTTAACACAAACACAAATCATGTTAACATAAACACTAATTATGTTAAACACAATTTATTTTACTTTATTTCTGTAATTTTCATTAAATATATAAATACTAATGAAATAAATAATACTAATAAAATAAATATTCTATCAATTATTGAATCAAACATACAACAAGCCATTATCATTATTTAATATCAGAAAAATTTTTCATATATTTTCCATCATTTGATTTTTTCAATAAATTAATAGTTAAAAATCCATAGTCTTCTTTCCAACAATCATTACAAATAGTTTTAAATTTATCAAATTTCATATCTGATCCAACAAAATTATTATATATTTTTTTCATATAATGTTCATTTTGTTTAAAGATGCATAACATATTTAAATTATTTCTAATTAATTGCATATCAACTTTTGAATAACATTGTGATAAATAAATACATGATATATTTTTATGTCTACCCATTATAAAATATTCTTTAATTTTATCTTGTTTTTCTAAAATACAATCATCAAAAACTACTAATGAATTTGGTTTACATTTATTTAGTGGAATCATATCATCACATGAAAAATAAGAAATTTGTTTATTAACATTTGATTCTATATTTTTAAATCTTTTTTGTAATAATTTATAAGATGGTTGTTCTAATGATTTACTAAAAATATATAAATTTGAATATGGAATTAATCTTTTGTAAATAAAATTTAATAATAATGTAGTTTTACCAGATCCACTTGTTCCTATAATTAATAATCTAATAGGTTGATCATTTTTATTATTTTTATCATATGATTCTAATTTTATATTATCTTTGTTTTCTAAAAATTTCTCCATTTAAATAAGATGAAATTATTTAAAATAATTGGTCATTCATCCAAACTAGAATTAAGATTAGAACATCCAATACATTTAGATGGAAAATATAGTATTGGTTTAAGTGGATTTTATTCAGATAATTTTATATCAAATATACCAAATGATTATAAAAACTGTTATGGATATTCTATTAAAGATGAAGATGATAAAATTATAGATCAATATTTTGATATAAATAAAGGAAATTATACAATTGAAGAAATAAAAAATATTTTTATTAATAGTTTAAAAGAATTTAAAAAGAAAATTAATAAATTTGATGAAAATGATTTTATACTGAAAAATGATGGACCATATATTATAATAAAATCTCCTGTTAAAATTATAGTAAAAACAATTATAATTGATTTATTAGGATTAGATGATAAAATGATTGAACCAAATGTATTAACAAAAGGAATAAAACTACCAAAAATTAGACCTTTTGATGTTATTGAAATACATTGTAATTTAGTTGATCCTAGTTTTGAAAATCATAAAGATCATTCACATTTACATAAAGAATCAGAAATTCTATATTCATTTTATCCAAATGTTGAATATGGATCAAAAATTAGTGAAAAACCAAATGAAATTGATTATATTCCTTTAAAAAATATAAATAAAATTCAAAATATTGTAATATCTATTCAAGATAGTGATGGAAATCAAATAAATAATGAAAATATTAAAAGTATTGTATATTTAAGATTAAAACAAAATTTGTAATATAAAATTTATCTACATAAATAATAAAAACAATAATTTATTTAAGTAACAATAATTTTATATTTAATAATAAATTAATTGTATTTAATAAACAAAATAAACCTTGGTTTAAAAGAAAAGATATTTGTTATATTTTAAAATATAAAAATTCTAGAAAAGTTTTAATTGATAATGTAAAAGAAAAATATATAAAACTTAAAATATATCAAGTGTAACCAACAGTTACATTTACATAATAATGATAAATTAATTTACATAAAAATTATAGGTGTCACAAATTATGACACCCTAGAAATTGATGTACAAACATGTTTTTCAGATGCCCTAAAACAGGGCGTCAATAAAATAGATAATAAAACAAAGTTTATTAATGAATCTGGTTTATATTTATTAATTTTAAAATAAAAAAAGTAGAAAACAATAAGGATAGATTAAAATTTATAGATATTTTTAGAGGGGACAATTTGTCCCCCCTATCATATAATGAAAAACATACAAAACTTATTAAAATTAGGTAGGACCCAAAATGGGTCCCATATAAATTAGAATATTTATTTTAAAATTTTTTAAAGGAGGTAACCTTATTATACAATAAAAACTTAAGGGTAACAAAATGTTACCCTTCTTAAACATTCAAAAATATTCATAAATATAATAAATTATATACAAATTTGAGACCCGTCTTAAAGACGGGTCTTACTTATAATGATAATAAAGTAAAATTTATAGATATTTTTATGTTAGATATTCAATAAATTATTGAATATATTTAAATTTATTAAAGAAAATATTTAAAAATATACATAAAATTATAGTATAAATTCAATATCATATGGTTATAAATTATTAATATAATTTTGATCATTTTCTTTAAAACTTTCTTTAACATAATTTTTTATTATATTTATAAATGGTTCTATTATAAAATTAAACTTATAATGATATACAAAATAATTTTTATATTTAAAAAGATATATTAAAAATTTATTTGATATTTTAGTTTTAAATAAATATAATTTTATATCAAAATCATTATTTATTAATTCTTTTGGAACAATTAAAATTTCCATTTATTTATAATTATTTTTATACCCCCAAGGTAATGTATCAATTTTATTTTCACAAATAAATCTTTTGTCATCTCTATTACTTAAAGCTAATTTATTTATTGTAATTGTATATAGTTCATGTTTAAAACTTCTAATACAAGTCATTTCTCTATATTGTTCTTGATCATCAAATAAACATTTCTTAAAATCATCCATATGTAATGTTTTATCAACAACACTTTTCTTAATACCTTTACATTTTACAGGATTTTTATTATTAAATTCATAACTATATAATTTTGATCTTAAACCACAATATTCTTCTAATATTTCACCATTTAACTCATCTTTAAATTTACCAATTATTTTTTTATTCTTTTCACTATAGCTTTCATGTTCTTTCTTATAATCACTTGTATCAAATTCATTAATATTTTCTTTAATAATTTTATATGGATCCTTTTTAAATTCTATAAAATAACTGTCTGTATCCATATATAATAACCTTATATTTGGATCAAACTTCTTTAATTTTTCATAATAAAATTGATACATATGTAATTTTGATAAATCAAGTACTGAAAATCCTATATAGATTGGTTTATCAAACTTAACCTTTTCTTTTATCATATGTGAAGCAATACAGTCTTTATCAAATATACTAAATGTTTTAAAATTAGGTTTTTTTGCTTGTTTTAATGAAAACTTTTCATCACCTAATTTAATATCACATCTATTTCTAACATTTTCCATAGTTTTTCCAAAAACACTATTATTCATCAATTTAAAAAAGTCTTTTTCAAAATCTGATGTTGATTTGGATCTTAATTTGGTATTTAATTCAATATATTTTTTCATATAATCATCTTGATCAAATGCTATAACTCTATTAACTTTCTTTAATTTTAATCCTTTTTGTAGATAATATTTTAAGTTTCTTGAATGAATAACATAATCTTTTTTATCAAATAATGTTGTGCAAAGCTTATTATTATAATGTTCAGGTGCTAATGGTAAATCTTTATGGTCATCATGTAATTCAATAGGATATTCTAAATCAACATCTAATATATATCCATATTCAGCATTTTCATCTAATTCTAATATTGTTTCTTCCCATTCATTTAATGTATATGTATTAGGATTCATCCATGTTATATCTTTATAAGGTAATTTTTGACTTAAAGCCCATCCATATAGATTATTTGCATCTATATATAACATATCAAAAAGTCCAGCTCAGACAGCCGAGCAGATAAGACGTCTCGTTTATCGCTCCGTGTACAACGCTTGATTCAACGTTACGTGCATTATTTTAGTGCGCGTTTTAGGTTATATTTTATTCATTAAATACACGACTTAACCATTTTTACTAAACCGTGTTAAACATGTCCGCCTGTGGCGTCTGTAATAAAGCCATTGATGATGGTAACGAGATGAAGTGTACTGGAGTGTACTGGAGTTCTCAAATGTTTGAGAACTTTAAAAAAGAAATGTTTGACGAGTTCAAAAAGGTAAAATCCGAAATGGGAGAAATGTCAGTTTCGATGCAGTTTCTGTCCGAAAAAGTAGATGCATCAAATACATTAATGAATGAAATCAAGATCGAATTCGATTCAATTAAGAAAGAAAATGCAGAACTTAGAGAAAAAAACGAGTCACTAAGTAAAATTGTGTGTGATCTGCATGAACGTATGAGGAATATTGAGCAATACAGCAGAAAAAATAATTTAGAAATAAGCGGTGTTCCGACTACCCCGGGAGAAGACATCAAGCTCATTGTCAAGGATCTGGGAGCAGCGCTGGGCCTGGAGGTGGACTCGAGTCACATCGCGGCCGCCCATAGGATTCCATCTTACAACAAAGATCGTCTTCCCTCTGTGGTGGTACAATTCTACGACCGTGATTTAAAGGATACCCTTCTTTCAAAGTACCGAGAGGCAAGGACCAAGAGCGCCCATCTAACTGCGGACAAGATCAACAAGGTATTTCCCCCGGGTAGGGTGTATGTCAACGATCACCTGTCCCCGGAAAACAAACAATTTCTGGCTAAGCTAAAATCGAAATGTAAAGACTTAGGCTATGTCTTTGTCTGGTGCCGGGACGGTAAATTTTTCATAAGGAAAGCTGCCGGTGAAAAAGTAAAGAGAGTGAGTACTTGGGATGATATTGACAAACTTAAGTAAAGTCGCACAACATAAGCCACTTACATGCTTGTTTTTCTTTTGTGTGTAATTGAGTTAAACCTAATCTTAAATTTGTAAATCTTAGTTAATGGTTATGGATTCGAATGTATATCTAAACGATTTAGCTTTATTTTATGATTCAGAACCTAGGGGCTCACTTTCCTTCTTATATGCTAACATAAGGAGTCTCAGGAAAAACTATAATAATTTGTTATCTGAATTAAGTCGAATTAATACAAAGATACAGTTTATAATACTGAGTGAAATTTGGATAAATGAGGATGAGCTTAACCTATACAAATTACCAGGCTATAATACTTTTGCTAATTGCAACAATAACTATAGAGCTGGTGGAGTTTTGTGTTATGTGTGCGAAAGTATAAATGTCTCACGTTCTGATATTGATATGGAAACTGCTGATTCTTTGCTGCTTAACATAACTTTTGAACATTCATACTTTAACCTTCTATGCCTTTATAGACTACAAAGCTTCTCAGAAATCAGTTTTATTAATGAATTGCCAAACGTCTTGCAAAATTTAAAAAATATTACTATTTATGTAGGTGATATAAATATTAATTTGAACCCAGTTGACAGTAATACGAGTGTCCAAAATTATATTAGTTTATTAAGTAATAACGGGTTTACTTCTCTCATAAATAGCCCAACACGAATTACTGAATTAACAAAGTCAACCATTGATCACATTTTCGTTCGCCATCCTCGAATAGATTATTTCAAAAGTGTAATTTTTGACATTGGTCTTACCGACCATTGTTTAATAGGCTTAAATTTTAATTATATTTCGAAGTATAAAAAAAATAATGGTGACTTGAATAAGCAAGTAACCGAGAAAGTTGTATTTGATTATAGCCTAGCTGCTGAAAAGCTGAAATTAGTAGACTGGAGTATTTGTTTGTCAACGAATGATGTGAACAGTTGTTATGATTTGTTCCACTCAATTTTAACTAAAGCTATGGATAGTTGTAAAATAGTTAATAAGCACAATAAGTTAGCTAAAGCTAAGATGTTAAGTCCTTGGTTGAATTTACCATTACTTTCAAGAATTGAGAGGCGGAAAAAATTATTTATAATTTACAGAAAACGTCCCTATGACCGGGCTTTTAAATCGTATTTTCATTCATTCTGTGATAAATTGAAGAACGATATCGACACAGCAAAAAATGTCTTCTTATCCAATAAGATAAAAAATTGCAATGGTGATTCCGCTCAATACTGGAAAGTTATAAATAGCTTAATAGGTTCAACATCAGGAAAGAGTATTGATAAGATTGAGTTAATCAATGGACAAGTTATTACCAGCCCCAAGCAGGTTGCCGATGCGATAAATTCTTATCTTATCTCTGTCCAAAGTCAATGCGTCCCGAGTCAAAGAGTCCTTCCGCTACTCCACCGCCCGCGTATGCACTATCAATTTCGCCCTCAATCTATGTTTGTAGAACCTGTCGATACTAATGAAGTTGTGAGTACAATTAAAAATTTAAAAAACAAAAAATCTACAGGTTTTGACAACATTTCCGTTGATTTTGTGAAAAAAGTAGCTGTAATTATTGCCCCAGTTTTGGTGCATGTAATAAATTTGAGTTTTATGAATGGCATATTTCCTGACCAACTTAAGACAAGTACTGTTGTCCCTATATTTAAAAAGGCTCAATCTATAAAAATTGATAATATAAGACCAATTAGTCTATTATCGGTCTTCTCCAAAATTATCGAAAAAATTATGAGGAAAAGATTGATTAAATATCTAGACAATATAAATTTCTTTAGTCGTTTTCAGTTTGGTTTTAGACAAGGATTGGGAACGGAGGATGCTCTTTTATCAGTTACTGATAAGATTTATAGTAACTTCAATACTAACAAAAAAACTACTGGTTTATTTATCGATTTTAAAACTGCATTCGATCTAGTTGATCACAACATATTACTGTCTAAGTTGGAAGCTGCTGGAATTAGGGGGACTGCGCTATCCTGGTTTAAAAGTTTTCTTAGTAATAGAGTTCAAAAAGTTAAAATTGCAGATTATCTCAGTGAACCACTCACTGTGGAGGCGGGAGTGCCCCAGGGATCGGTGTTATCAGCGACTTTATTCCTTGTGTTTATAAACGACCTGCTTGAAATACCGTTCCATGGGAGTGCAAACGCTTTCGCGGATGACATAGTTTTTTTTATTCTGAGAGGACCGTTAATGAGATTTGGGTAAAAATAAATGAAGACCTGGAAGTTCTAAATGTATGGTGTCATATTAATAAAATGAAAATCAATGTGAAAAAACAAAATATGTAAATTTTAGTTTAATTAATACTTTTGAGTTTCCTGAAGATTTATTATTTCATGATTTGTATTGTTTAAAGATAGACTGCAAGTGTGAGGAAATTGGAAAAACCAAAGCGTTCAAGTATTTAGGCCTTACGTTGGATGAAAATTTAAATTGGCATGATCACATTGTAACTATACATAAAAAAATTAAATCATCGATTAGAATTTATTATTATCTCAAGAATTTTTGTGACCCTAGCCTTTTAAGAGTATTGTATTTCGCCCTGATTGATTCGAGGCTGCAGTATGGCATTCAGTGTTGGGGAGGTACTTTTAAGCATTATATTGAAAAACTTCGGGTATCCCAAAATCACATTATAAGGTTAATCCTTAACTGTCCCATGAGAGAGAGCTCATTTCCTTTATTCCGTCACTTAAGAATTCTACCAGTCCAACATTTATTTGTCTATAAAGTTCTGAAAATATTTTATATTAGAAGTGGTAATACAGGCAATGAAAATCTCTTATATCAAACTAGGAGGAATTCACAAAGGTATTTCAGATTACCAAAAGTCAATAAATCTGTCTTTAAACAATCGTATCAATACTCTGCTCCGAAATATTTTAACCAGTTACCACAATTCATAAAAGACTGCCCAAACTTAAGGAATTTTATTAAAGAATTAAAATCTTGGCTCTTTTCCAACAGCGATGTAAGTTTTCTAAATTTCAGTTTAGTCTAGATTATTATTGCTTCTTAATTAATTGTTTTAATAACTGATGAAACTGTTGTAATTTAATTTTCAGTGTTGTTACGAGTATTTTTGTAAACTTAGTAGTGTTATTTGTTTTATTATAAAACTTTGTTACACACACTTTTATATTTTTGTATTACTGTGAATTTTGTTTTTAATTATTAACTTTTGTTACATAGTTAAGTTTAACTATAGTTTGTAGTACAGGCGCCACGGAGCGAGAGTGCTGAGTCAAGTGTTGCTGGACTCAAAAAAGTGCAAATTGAATTGACTATTAAATTGTAATAGTTGACCACAGGTACTGGATAAAGTGGTCAACTCATATTCCTAATTTGAAAATTGTTTTTTATTGTACGCTTTAAAAAAAGGAATAAATTCATTATTTCATTATTTCATTATTTCATTATTTCATTATTTCATATAATTTTCAGGTTTTGTTTTATCATAATTTTTTGTATATTCATTGTTTGCTTTACAATATCTAGTTATAATTGTGAAATACCACCTCTAATACCTTTTTCAATCATTAAATACATATTATAATCACTTATTAATTCTAGTTTAATTTTTGTTAATTTTAATATAGAATCCCAAGCTAATAATGGTGATGTTAGATAATGTGCTGGATCTAATTGATAATTTTTCAAACAAACAGATCTAAAATTTTCAAATATATCAGCTAATAATAATACATCCTGAATATTATACAAATCTGAATAATTACCTAATGTTTTTATTTTTAATTTATTCAAAACTTTTATATAATGTTTATAATCATCATCACTTATATTTTCATTAGTTAAACAACTATAAAATTGATCTTTTTCTAATATTTTATCATAGTTTAATTTTTCAACATTGTCAATAAATTCATATGGAAATATACCTTTAGAAGTTAATATTTTTAAAGTTTCATCATCATATTCAATTATATCATTTTCTTTTATAAATTTCTTTATATGCTTAAATTCTTTAAGATTTTTAGCTAATTTTTCAATTGATGTAGCCATAAATCTAAATGTATCTACAAATGAGAATTTTATAAATTTTCTAGGTTTATCACCTTCAAATTCATAACCATAACCAGAATTTACTGAATAGTTTATATATTTTTCATCTGTATTAGCTAACAAATCAATTTTACCATATTTTTTGGCTAATTCTTTTATAAACAAATGTGTATCATAATTTGAACTATTATGACAGAATATAGGAATACTTTGAGGGAATTTTAGATTTAAATTACAATTTAAATGTGCAGCACCCTTAAATTTTCCTGTTAAATGGCAATGATCTCTTACTTTTATTCTTTTATCATCATCAAAACCACTATTTTCACAAATATGACAAATATTAGTTTTTTGATAATTAATTTCTTCTTCATTAGTTAAATTCATAGGCTTTTTATTTTTCGAATTATATTTTTTAGCTATGTATTTTGAAATTTCATCTAAATATTCAAATAATTTATTTGGTACATTTATTAATTCTTCTTCATTTTTTGCTCTATAACAAATAGGTTTATACATTTTATTAGTTACTCTAGATACTAAATAGATTGTAAATCCATATGGTATATGTTTTTGAATTTTATTTGTATATGAGCAATTTGGATTATTTTTACAATTATCAATCTTTTCTAATATACTTTCAAAATCCATATAAATTACATATGGATGTTCAAACTTTTTGTAATAGTTTTTAAAACTTACTTTTTGACCAGGAAATGGCATTATAGGTCTACAAGGTTCTAATGATTTACATATTTCTAAATGATTATTCAAGTCTTTATTTTTGTAGAAATGAGTCAAACATCTTCTACAAATATATTTTTTTGTTTTATGTTTTGATAATTGAGAATATACCAATTTATTTAAATCTGTTATTAATATATAATGACAATTATTACCAATTTTATAATATAATAAATCAATTTCTAATTTTACATTATAATATTCAGATATTTGTAATGGCACTATTTTTTCATCTTCATCAATTCTATAAATATTTATTGACATTGATGGATAGTTATATTTAGAGTCAAACGATCTTTTTTCAAATAATTTAATATCTTTTAATGTTATTGGATAATCAAAACCTTTAAAAATATCATCATTTATATATTTTTGATATTGTTTAACTCTTTCAGCATGTTCATTTGGTTTATCAATAGCACATCTAATTGCATAAATAAAACAATATTCATCTTTATTTTTAAAATTTACACAACATTTTTTATTCTTAATTTCATTTGGTAATTCTATATATGATCCAGCATTTAATGAATTATTTTTAGATAATTTTAGATTTAATTCAACACATCTTTTTAATGACCAACCAGAGCCTTTTGATGGTTGATTTAGTTGTTCTCTAACTATTAATTTCTTAAATTGATCATCAATAAAATCATCTACATTTAAAATATCTGAACTTTTTATGCAAAAATACATATTACTATTTTGAATATCACCATTTATTAATTTTCTTTCATATTCACATTCTAAAGCCATCTGTCCTTTAATATTTTTAAATTTTTGTTTTTCTATCAATTTTTTTATTTCATTTCTTTGAGTTTCTAAATAATCATTAATATCTAAATCATCATTTGAATTTGTTAAAATATAATCTTGAAAATATCCTTTTAATGACGAAGCTTCTTGAATATTTATTATATTTTCTTTTGGAATTGGTCTATTTTTAAAATAATCATTTAATAATCCAATTAATTCTCTTCTAGTTTTATTAACAATTTTAATACTATTTTTAATTGCTAAATTTTGAATATATTTTAATGATCTATATTCTAAATTATTTGGATTTTCTTTAATTTTGTTTAATCTTTTAATTAGTTCATCTCTAGATAAATTTTCATAATTTCTGACAGATAATTTTTTTGCAATTTCATTTAATTTTTCAATATTAAATAATGAATAATTTGTAAGATCAAATGTTTCTTTAATATTTGTTAATTCATCTAAAGTTTTATTTTTATAATTATATATATTATTATTTTTACACCAATGTTTTAATTCAAATATTTTATTATCATATTTTTGTTTATTTAATAAATGTTTAGTTGAGTTATAATGTCTATCATAATTTTTATATAATATATTTTTATTACAGTAAGGACAATTAATATTTTTATTTGTTCGTTCCATTTATTAGAAATAATTTTTACTTAGAAATAAAACTCTTAAAAATATGAGAAGTTTTTCCACTTTTTTCTAGGTAATTTATAGTTTAAATTGTATTTTTTCAATCAATAATCAACTTTTCACAAGTTAATTTAAGTTTTCTAGAGTATTTTTTCAATAAAATCAATAGTCAACTTTTCACAAGTTAATTTAAATTTTCTAGAGTATTTTTTCAATAAAATCAATAGTTGTATTTTCATAAGTCAATTTAAGTTTTCTAGAGTATTTTTTCAATAAAATCAATAGTCAACTTTTCACAAGTTAATTTAAATTTTCTAGAGTATTTTTTCAATAAAATCAATAGTTGTATTTTCATAAGTCAATTTAAGTTTTCTATAGTATTTTTTCAATAAAATTTAAACTTTTTTAAAACAAGTAAAATTATTATTTTTATCATATTTTTTAATTTTCTAGTTTTGTTATATTTTTGTCATGAATTTTCGTTTCTAAATGTCTTAAATAATTATTAGTCCATTTAATATTTCTTCCACATTCACAAAATTGTGGTTTTAAAAACATTTCTCTAATACATTGTATACAAATTGCATTTTTTCTATCTTTACTATAATGATAATTATTAAAATTTGAAATATCTTTAATTTCTTTACATTTATGACATTGTTTTTCATTTAATTCAATAACTTTAATATTATCATATAATTTTTTATAATACAAATCCTTACATTCTTTACAATAATGATATAACCCATCTTTAGTATTTTTATCTTTATAAAATTTAGATATATCTTTATATAATTTACACCTTAAACATTTCTTTTCCATTTATATAAAATAAAATTTACAAATTGGTTTTTTTCAATTCATATTCATAAAAATTTCCAATAATATCTTCATTATTTTGATCTTTTATACTATATGTAACTGGATTTGTATTATTAATTTTAGAAATTATAAATATTTCTCTAGACCAATTATTTTTATATTTATTAGAAAATGTTGATTTTTTATTTCCAATTCTAACTCTATCATTTATTTTAAATTTTGATTTGGTTATTGTTTTTGGTGGTTTATATTTAAAAACAGTATCTAATAAATCCTTTTCATTATTTTTATTTACTTCAATTGGTTTCATTTTAATTGTTGAATGATATGAGTTATTATATTCTTTAACAATTTTTGGTAAAATATTTATCCATCTATAATTTTTATTAATTTCAAACTGTATTTTCATTTTTTCATTTTGTGTTCTATTATACCTTTCTATTATACTTGATTTTTCTTCATTTTCTGTATGATACAATTTAATATTATATTTATTTAATATTTCTTTAAATTCTTTATTGATAAATTCTAATCCTTTATCTGTATGTAAAAGATTAGGTGATTTATGATTAATTTTAATTGCATCCTTAATTATTTCTTCAAATGCTCTAGAAACTGTTTTTCCATCTTTTTTCTTTAATGGTTTTGACCAAACATATTTTGAAAAAGTATCTATCACATTTAACATATATTTATAACCATCATTTTCTTTTTCATAATTTTTCATTATAATTAAATCTGCTGCCCATAAATCATCAATACCTAATGTAATTATTTTTCTTTTTAGAAATTTCTTTCTAATTGGAGCATGAATTTCATTTGCTTCAATTATTTGTTCATTTTTAGTTAATTCTTTTTTAATTATAGGTTTAACTTCTTTTTTCAAAATTTTACTTTTATTTGTTTTACAAATTGAACATTTAGTAGCAATTCTACATAATCCATTTTTCATTTCAACGATTTGTGGATTAATATTTTTAGTTTTTTTCTTACATTTGTGACAATGAATTGGTTCATTCATTTATGTATAATTTTTTTTTAAATAAATGGATATGTGTTATAGATGTCATAATCAAACTAATTTTACTATTATTGGAAATTGTGTAGGATGTAATATATGTAAAAGAATTATTTATGAAAAAAAGATTAAGAGAAAAAGTAATAAGAATAAACATCTTAAACATATTTTAAGAGAATTTAACCATTTTCAACCATATAAAACACAACAATTAATTAATGAATTATATATTTTATGTATTTCCAATCATTTTGAAATAACACCTAAGAATATAAAATTATTTTTAAAACAAAGGAATTGTACAAATTGGATATTTTACTATCAATTTTTAAACAAAATATACAATATTGATTTTGAATTGAATAATGAAGATAAAGAAAAAATTACACTATTTTTTAATAAATATTTATGTTTTAAGAAAAGTAATATATCATACAAAAAATTATTACCTATGATTTTTAAATACTTAAATATGGATTTTTGTATAAAACCTAATTATGATAATGACTTTTTAACATATCTATCACAAACAAGTTTGTGATATTTTTTCCTATATAAATGGATCTGCTAGAAGAAATTAATAATGTTGGAGAATTAAGATTTAAAGAATATAAACCATTAAAAAGTTTAAATTTAAATAAAAAATATAAAATTGAAAAATTTGAAAGAATTAAAGATAAATATGGATATACAATTATTGTTGAATTAGAAAAATGTAAAGTACATTTACCAAAAAGATTTACTAATGTAATTGATGATAAATCAATTAAAGAATTAAATAAAAAAGATTTACATTTAATTGTCACTGATATTAAGACTTTTGATGATAAAGAAACTGCTTTAGTTAAATTTGAATAATTATTACAATATTATTGATACTAAACCTTAATTTTACTTGTTTTAAAAAAATTCAAATTTTATTGAAAAAATACTATTAAAATTTTAAATTACCTTATGAAAAGTCGACTATTAATTTTATTGAAAAAATACTTATAAAATGTGATAATTTTACTTGTTTTTAAAAAAAATTTATTTTGTAGATAATTTTAGGCATATTTGTTAAAAATTTCATTAAAATTGCATATTTTTTATGACAATTTGACAAAAGCTGAAAATTGGCCAAAAAGTGGCAAAAATATTGCATAATTGTACTGAAAAACTATGGAATTTGTTTGATTTTTGATTGTCTCCAAAAGTGTCCTAGGAACCCCATAGTACTATCTACTTATATATAGATATATAGATATATATATACATATATATGAAAATGAACGAACGTTGTTTTTGGCTTCTGGGGACCTCGAAATGAAAAAGTAACATGGTCCCGGGCTTAGGTCTTACCATGGCTACTACCGTAATAGCGTATTCCCTATAGGGAAATTCGCTAAAACAACAACCATTACTGAAAGCGTAAACCATTCACCTTTTTTGTACTACATAAAATAATTTCAAATCCAAATCAAATAAAACAAGAATGGGGAGACAAAATGATATGACAATTTGAGTGCGGTCCGGTCCCTTCATCCAATCCGGGATAACGGGCACGCCCGGATGGGTAAAGACGCGACAGTCGGAAAACTTGATATGGGCCGTGATTCCGGTAACGCTCACATAATTTGCAAAGATCAAAACAACAACTTTTAACTCAGGCAGTAGCCAATAATAAAAGTTAAAGAAAGTGATAATACGTAAATGAAAAAATCATCGAAAGCAGTAATTAGAAAACAGGAAAGTTTCATAATAGTGTCACCTACCTTATTATATTCTAGATTTCTTTGCTACCGTTTCCATTACCGGCCTAGGCCGGAAAATTCTGTTGGCCTAGGCCGAGAAAACAGGTGATATCAATGTAGTGTGATGAAAAGAACTTTTTTTCCGGCTTAGTCCCGAAAACTACTATTTTCCTGACTGTTTTCCCAACCTATCGGGAATTGACTAGTTTTGATCACAGCTGACTGTTCTGAAAACAATGTTTATCACAAGGGTATGATGAAACATAGTTTTCAAAGTTTAGTGAAGATTCAGTATAACATCAATATCTATATTAGATTGGTGGTATATATTAAATACTCTGTTTACAGGTTTGACAAATCGGTTTACCAAAGGTAAGATCGTACGTAAAGGGAAAATCTGATTGATAATAATAACTTCTAAGCTTGTAACAGCCCTGGTGCCACACACTGCGGGAGAAAGTATGACGTAGGCGGCCAGGGAGCGAAGAAGCACCTGTTGTGTTTTCTTGTCGTGACTGTTTATTTCTGGACACTCGCCGTGTAAATCAAAACTGGAGGGAACGAGGCGTGAAGGTTTACGGACTCACATTGTTGTAACTGGAGTGGAGCGACTGAAATGGATGGTGCTAAAGTATAGTAACTACCTGTAGCACAAGAAAACTGTGAAAAACTGAAAAGATTGTATTAAAAATATGACGTCTTTTTGCTACCAGATTATGACTATGAACTACAGAGTTGTTTTGTAAACTCACAATTTAGTAAGATAATCACAGAATAATATAATCTTACTGTTACAAATTAATTTCAATAGACTTTTGCAACTATAGTAGAAACATTGTTGAAACTTTGGTGTAATGCATTCATTGTCACAATTACAGTGGAGAAGTGATGTTACAATTTTATGAGATGGTATTGTTACAACAGTAGACAAGGTAATTATCAAGTTGTATTTGAAGATATCGCTGTAAAACATCGGAGTATAATTTTTGAGGTATTGGATTACGTTGATGCTTCTAAGTTGATGTTCATTGTTAAACTTAGGGGAAGGATAAGGGAAACTCACGATTTAGCTACCCAGTAGGTACTCAACTTGATGAAATCTCAAGTGAAATATGTTGAAATTTAGTTGCATAGTATGATTTAACACAGAAATCAAATCTCTTTTTGAAATTTGTTCTTAAAATATATATAAACCCCGTTGTTAAGCACTTAGGGTGGTTTTTCACATTTTATCAACAATACAAGTACGTATTAGAAGTAAGTTAGGATGGTCCCGAGAATCAATCGTCAGCGTGTTTAGCCAATTAACAACCGGAGATTGCATTGTCATCGGATATGACCTTGTTTTAATCACCACCGCGCCGTATAAACTGCAAGGTGCATTGCAGAAAGTGAAATGCGATAATTATCAATGCAACAGCGTAATGACAGGATATTGGTTCTGAGGAAACCGGCATATTGACGACAGGCTCGTGTTATGTTTCTAAATTGCTCAATTTGTGCAGTGGCTTTCCAAATGTACTGTGTGGCAAATAAGTTCCATAGTTTATAGATGATTGGGTTACGCCATCGTCAATCCAAATACTTTTCTCCGTGTATAACTAGTTCAGGACTGCTGTCCCATTGTTAAATCCGTAGAAACATCGTCAAGAATGTAAAAACACAGTCATAATATACATTTAATCACACACGCTCGTACAATAAACAATTAAATTGATTTTTGTCGGCCAAGACAAGAGTCATCGAACAGGCTATTATGACTGTGTTTTTAATTTCTTAACGATGTTTCTATGGATTTGACAATGAGACAGCTGTCCATACACTGAAAAACTATTTGGATTGCGAAGGCACTAAGGTATGTAATATAATAATCTAATCATTGATCAATCTTGGCAGCAAAACAAATCCAGAGTTTATATATTATTTTAAATATAAATATTGAACTCATATATTTTTTATATTTATCAACAATTCTCCAATTTTACTTAAACGAAACCTGAATTAAATTTTTACAATTCTTTACATAAATAAAACTTATGACAGGCCTATTGTCAACACGTTAAAATTAATTGTAAACGATAGTTTTGTAAAGAAACGACAGGAGAGAGGCATCAGGCAGGGAGTATGACTCCACACTCAGACATCTATTTAAACTTCTAATATTAAAGTTCTTGCTGACGGACTGGCAATGTGAGGTACAAACCAAAAAAGTAAGCTTAAAACATATGTTTAATATTTCACAAATATTTGGATGATAACATTCCAACACCCACGACAAAAAAGTAGGCTATATTTTTTTTAAATAGAAGGGTTTTTAAAATTTAAAAATTAATTGAATTATGTTAGTAGTTAAGATTCGTAGTTGTTGAAATAAATTTCAATTTTACAACATTAATAGAGGGAATAAGTTTTTTTCCCCCTTTGTACGAATTTAAAAAATTAAAATTTGAATTGCCAGTTAGTTGGGTTGCACATTTGTACATTACTAACTAAACCATTTCAAAAAATATTTCAAAATTGAACTTTACTACAGCAAATATATGGATATGAAAATTCTGTTTAGTATTTTTCACTCTATTATTTACAAAATACTTATTTTTGCGAAAAATACAAAAAATCTCCGTTGCAATCGTGCATTGTTGAGATTTTCTTAACGTGTGTCTAAACATCAACCAAGACATACAGATTAGGAGTTTGTAGTAATCAAAGTAACCAGGTTAATCCCCCTCATACTTGCAATAGAAACTGCGGGGTTGGTTGTTGGTGAGGGGGGGGGGAGGTTCCGACGAGGGTTTGTAATTACAACTGTAGTCGGTGATCAAAGTACGCGAAATCTTCACTCAAAATCCCCACTCTTTGAGTCCCCAATACTCCCAAGTATTACTTTTTGAATCTTCTGTAAATTACTGTACAACCTTATATGTAGGTTATGATTTTGTGGCCAATAAAATCCAAAGCTATTTTAACTATCAGCTTAAGATTTGAAACGAATATTCTTTTTACATTTAATTTCTTATAGGCTAATTAAATTTATTGTGATATTAAAAACGTACTAATGAAAAATTAAAAAAAAAAAAAAAAAAAAAAAAACTATAAAAACTGCTCTTTGGGATATTGATCCTGACTAAAGAGTTCATGCACTGGCAGTAAAATAGCTAAACAAAGTTACATAAATTATTTTTAAACGACTTTAAATATTAGTTTATAGGCATTTATAAATTGTGAAATAGACTAGTAATATAAAAATGTTACTAAAAGAAACAAGTTTTACATGTAAAGATTGAATTTAACAATGAGTGCAAATGACGATTGAGGTCAAATAGTTTGACTTTTAAACCGGGAAGAAAGGCAGTTGAGATAAAGGTATCCTACTAATGATATCTTGCAAAACATTGAAACCAAATAGGATTAAATCTATTCGCAAACTTACTCTTGAATACGATTGTCTGAGTATATCTCATTAGACTTGTATGTGTACTTATATACTTGAGTGTGCTCGTAGTTATATGCAATCGGATGAAAATTATCGTTGCCCATGACATTATAATATTTATTACATAAAGCTATTATTATTTTTAGTATACTTTTTTAACATAATTAAAATATTATAATAGGTGTGGTTTACAGTTAAACACTCACAAATCACCTTTCCTGATTTTAAAATCCCACATTTGCTATGAAGTACACGACACACAGTTCGTAACAAATGTATAATTTTTGTCACTTATTTCATACCTGAAATTTGTTTTCCAAATCAACACTATAAGAAAATTCAAACTTCATTTCTACTACGTTATATTACTAGCTATTTTAAGCAGTAGGAAAATTCACTCGTTGACGACTAGACGTCCCGCGGCAGTTGGGGTCTTGCAGACAGTTGGATTCATTGATGAGTTTGTTTATGTATGCCGACGGTTCGTGGCCGTGACACCGCGATGACGATGACGAGGTTGATGATGTTGATGATGATAATGGTGATGGAGGCCAGGGGTCAGCTGCGTCGTTATCCCATCATGATGAGCGGCCGCATGCTGTAGGCATCATCACCGTCGCGTGTTGATGGATGGGGGGAGGCGGTATCGGAAATTTATGACGATAAAAATCAATAAACAAAATTAAAAATTAATATTATTTTTCGAATTTCATTGTGAAAATTTAATAGTGATTGTTCACCATGGTCAACAATTAATTAGGCCTATATTTGCTATCTAATCTTGTGTGAAAGGACTTTGCTGTCGATAATAAAAAAAGAACTAACAATAAGAGTTATTCATGAAGTTAGCTTGTGAATTAAAATTACTGTGTGGTACGTTTATTGCATAAATAACGTTCATAGTTAAAATCACATATCATACTCAGTGGCTTGTTCGTAATATGTTCGTCATTCATTGGTATCTCGAAATCTATAGGAGGTAAAGAGAAGGTTTAGGGATAAAATAGAAGATTGGCTGGGTAGCTGAGTGGTTAGATATAATGCTCGCCTTTGAATCCAAAGGTTCCTGGTTCGATCCTGGGAAAAGTTAGTAGCATTTTAATGGTTGGATTCTGGACCCAGTAGCCATTTGTCATTGGGGTATTATTAATTATGCCTTCTAACAACTGATCGATGTTAGAAAGTAACAAGACTGGCGTTTGGACCGTTCCCCGCCAAAACGTAAAAAAATGCCACTGGCATTTGCTGATACCACCGCTAAAATTTTCTTTTAAAATATTAAGGTTTGAATTCAAAAGAATGGAGTTTGTGGCCACACTGCACTGTTTTATTAATTACTGTCACAAAATACAGCTATTTCACTCAAATGCTTCGCAACAATTAGCTCAATATATTCAACTACTTAAGTATTTAAAATACCACTTCTTAATTACAGCATGAAGATAAAAAGAAGATAAAAACATTTGGTTTATAAATCAAGATAAATGACAAAGATGACAATGAAGGAGATTACAAAGGAGGATACGGCAATACCTGCAGGAGTAGGTGCAAGATAGAGGAGGAGTAGCTCCATTGCAACACTTTGATCATGATTTTAAATTTTAATTGTAATGCCCTCCCCTCTCATACCCTCTCATCCTTCCATTACCCTTACCCTTTACTGTCATCTCTTTGCTGAACTTTCTTGCTTACGGTACTGAGAATTGGAAAAATGAAAAAACATGTGCAAGGTACAAAATTATGATGTCTAGTCATCTTGTGCTAAAGGAACCCTCTCAGAAATGTTTAAGGGATATTTTTAATCTGTTTGTACAATAGTATTGTAGTTTATGTCCTAAATAATCACTTGGAAAACCACATCACGTGAAGAGGTTCACCTGATAGCAAAGGGAAATGAATATACTTTTATTTTATAATAATATTTTTTAATTAGTAATATTATCCCATTCAACATGTAAAACCAAAAAACTACAAAAATTACATGGTTAATGATATATGTCAAAGTAACTTGTCCGCACAAAAATTTGCATTTACGAGAGTGAACAATAAATCAATGTAAAGGAAAGTATAAAACATTTCTCGTAAAAATTGTACAATTAAAACCTCATAATGTTTTAAACAATGTCCTGAAAATCTGTTTGAGACTGTAAAGAAGTAAAGTAAAGAACAACAAAAGACTGATCGAAAAACTCTTACATGGGAAAATAAATAGTTGATCAGCTTGTGAAAGAACTTCGAATGTGCGAAATAGAGATAAAAGGGAAAGAGAAAGATATAGAAAAAGCACAACCCTCGAGCTACTAAAACGCTTTACAGCTACCGAAAAAGAAAATTTATGTATTCAGAATATTCAATAATTTTCATAATACATCATGGTAGTTTTATTTTTTGTGTGTTTCTACGCTCGAGGTATTTTATAACGTTTTAATTGGGAACAATCCAAACCTTCTACATTAGTTTCATTTCATTTATTGTTGTTTTCTTTTACTCTAAAACCTTTGTAACGTTCTACTGTTATGGTCATACTAACGAACCATGGATGGATTTGAATATGTATTTTATAACGCCCTTCAATTCAATTCAATTCAATTCAATTCATTTATTCCAAAGAAAGATACATAAATTATATTACAAGTTGCATTACAATGGATGAGTCCCCAAAAAGACGACAAGTCTGTCTGTGTATGGGGACGAGTTTGTAAGAATAATCAGTTCTGCCGATGCTATTTAAGAATAAAAACACTGCACTTTCACTGATACTAATTTACATGGAACAGAAATTAAATATTACATAAACGATACTAAACTTAAACCTACTTTTAACATTATTGCAAATACATAAAAAATAAAATAAAAAAAATAAATACATAAACCATCAACTCGCTGTGAAACAAAAATTATTTACAGTGAAAAGAAAGAAAGTGATAAAGGGGAGAAAATATATGAAATTTATTTTATTGTTTTCAGTAGTTAGTGTTTTTGATGGGTTGCTGGACTGCAGACTTCATTGCATGGGCTCAAAAGTGACCAGATTAACGTGGACAGTAAGAGGGCCTCCGTGCTATCAGCACCTATTTCAAGAAGCCATTTACTTATTTCCCGCTTGTAGACAGCGAGACTGCACCCCTCCATCTCTAAAATATTTGTTGGTAAGTTGCGATAGAGTGTGTGTAAAATATAGAAGGTACTAGATAGTTCTGAACTACGCTGTAGTCTTGGAAAAATGAATCCAAAATGTTGTCTATTCCTCGTATTGTAGTTATGCTGAATATTCGAAAAGATACTGTTTTTATTTTTTTTAATGTGTATTAAAAGAGTTTTAACATAGATCTGTCTTACGTTAAGCACTGGAAAATCAAGAAAGAGTTGATTAGTAGGATATCTTTGGTTTTTATTTAGAAGTATTTTAATTATCGCTCGTTGGGTCACAGCTAGCGGCTCCAAAACGGCCGCCGTTGCCCCTCCCCATTCCAAGACTCCGTAATGCAAGATCGATTGCACAAATGCGTAGTAAACAGTCCTGCGATGGCCCACGGAAAGCACCCCACCGAGCTGCGAAAAGGCATATAGCATCCTTCTAAGACGTTGCTTGATGTATTGAACGTGTGGAACCCAGCAAATTTTGTGGTCCATAACTACACCCAAGTATTTATATTGTTCAACACGCTCAACAACACCACAGCCGCAGGCCGCCGTTCCCGGGCCATCGCAGGAGTGCATCATCAGCATCCTCGGGCCAGGGTCTTGGTCACTTCTAGAAAATATAGGCATGAACTTTGTTTTACTGACATTGACAGTGAGTGTATTATGGTCAAACCATCGCTTGATATCAGATAGGTCCGAGGATGCCTGATTATACACTGCATCCCAAGTCCTGTCTGCCGAGACCAAGGCCGTGTCGTCCGCAAACAGGAAGAGTGAGCCCTGGATATTTAATTTGGAAACATTATTTACATAGATAAGAAATAATAGAGGACCAAGCGTCGATCCCTGGACCACCCCATAATCTACAAATGCAGAATCGCTGGGAATTTGATTGATCGTCACAAACTGTTTACGTGATTGAAGAAAGCTTTTGAACCACTCCAGGGATTTATTTTTAATGCCAATAAGTTCTAATTTTAAAATGAGTTTATGCCTATCGACTGAATCAAATGCCTTAGCCAAGTCGAGGTAGGTAATCAATACTTTATTTTTTCACTGAGCTGGTTTGAAATTAATTTAGTTATATCAAAAAAAGCGTCTGATGTATTTTTATCAATCCTGAACCCATACTGACTTGAGGATAAAATATTATTGAGTTCCAGATATTTTGTTAATTGACTTTTTACACACCTCTCAATGACCTTAGAGAGCGTGCATAACAGTGAAATAGGCCTATAATTTGACGTTGTAGATTTAACACCTGACTTAAATATAGGAACGACTTTTGCAATTTTTAATGAATCAGGGAAAGAACCACTCTTGAGACTTAAGTTAACAATGTGACATATTGGTTTACATAAATGGTCGATGTTACTTTTAACTAAGTCTGATGGAATTCCGTCATGACCAGGTGCAGTCCGTCCTTTAAGGCTTTGAACGACATTTTTAATTTCAAGTTCGGTGACTGGTCTCAGCTCAAAAACAGACTCCACGGCATGATCCCGGTCAGTCACGGGGGGAGGCCCAGCAGGCTTCAGAGCACTTGCCAGCTGAGAACCCACGGAGGAAAAGTAGTCATTGAATGAATTGCTGATTATTTTGATTTTGTTTGGGGTGACAGCCTCGTCGCCACTGCAGAATGACTCCACTGGAAATCCCTCCTTTGCCACCGGTCTGCCGGCGACCTCGTTTACAATTCTCCAAAACCGCTTAGGATCCCCCTCCGCTTCATCAATTTGTTGCGTATATTAAGTGTATTTGGTGTATTGCTTTGTTTAATCGTTTAATTTAGCAGAATTAACCAACGCAGACGACCGACGCTAATGTGAAGGTCAGTGTTGCGGAATCCATTAATAAGAAGCTTTTGTCCCAAAATAATGTTTATGGGTTTGGAACTGAATCAAAATTTATAAAAAGACGTAGTGAGTGAGCGCGTTATGTTTATAAAGACTGAAATGTTTTTACAAACTGACACTAGTGAGGTTCTCCAAGTGGCCACCAGGTTGTGCCACTGTGCGTCAACCGCGCCATCATCTGCCACTCAATCTTAGGGTTCGTGAACGGTGAGTGGGTTATGCCAATGAATACGATCTGATGCGTGTACTAAATTACCAAATTTTCACAAAGACTACTCATCATGATTCATGGTAAAAATTATCTATTGAAGATACTTTTAAAATAAATATGAATATTGATTAGGTTTAATTAATAATGTTTAGGAGAACATGAGAGCTTCAAAAGGCTTTTCGAAGGGTCCTCTAAAATTTAGTAGTTTAAAAGTTTGCAAAAGGCACGAACTTAGAAGTTAATGATGAAATAAAGTTCTTTAAAAATCAATTAAGTGTCGATAAGCTAATCCAATAATACAGATAATGTACAGTACTTAACACAGAGCAAAACTGTTGACTAAAGTAAAATTTTAAAACAGAAAAAATCCAACTTCAAATTTACACTTGTTTTTAATATAACCCATAAAAATTAGATTTAGACTAGACCGTTAAAGCACGGCGTTATTTACGTACTCAGCTCTCTATAATCAAAACAAATCGGCTAAAGGATTTTCCGAGCGGAGCTCAATAAATTGAACTAAAATATTGTAATTTAAAAATTTTCTCCACTTAATTTAACACGCTTAGATTTTGTTTCAAAATTATAACTCGAAATACAATATTATTTTTATAACTGTCGAGATAAAACTCAGTTACCATTCAGTATCAATAACTCCGATATTTCACATCAACAATTCCAATATTTCTATAAATCGTTTCAACTAACAATGAAACGAAGGGGTTAAACAGGTTTAAATATTTAAATCAGATTATAAAAGACTGAAGTTTTATTGTTTTGTCAAAATCTGAGTTTTATTTGTATATCGCGTGATATTCGAGACTTTTCAATAAGACAATATCTTGTTTCACGAGAAATCTGTGACTGAAAACTTAACATTTACTAGAAAGACACGTTATTCAATACACAAAAGGAAATATGAACACACGAATAAAAATCTTCTTTACAAATATTTTAATACTATCGAGCTGAAGATCAGTTCATTTGATAAATATCTTTCAATTACAGACACGACTGATGAATGGTACAATTAGGTCTACAGAAAAAAAAAAACTATTTCCAATAATATAAAAAATAAATTTGAATCTCTGTTAATCTGGACTAAAATATTATATAATATATAATTAAATAGTACCAGAGCGACCGAGCTTAAGCTCGCTAAAATTATTACTTTCGTTCTCACACAAAACTCGTTCGCTCCGCTCACTCGCTCTATTCCTTTTTAAGGTGAGCTCGTTCGCTTCGCTCAATAGCGAGGCCAAAGGGTGCTGCACTTTGGTATAATTTTCCTAAACTACAGGTTAATTTTTTTACAGGTTAAAGATATAACACATTGGTTTATCAGCTGATCAGACAGTTATCAGCTGATTTTTTTTTTCAATTTAAAAATCTCCATAAGAATAACATGGAAACTTTGAAGGGCTCTGGAACGAAAACAGGATTTCCCCAGACATGGGACCAGCTCCAATCAATTTCTGGTAGCCAAAACCCCCATATTCAACCAAAAAATCTAAAATCCTGGGAGCAAAAAAAAATTTTGCCCGTACAAACATTGCTTGTCTTAGAATATAATATAAGATACATTACTAAAATTTAGGTTTATAACTAAACAGTAAGCTAAAAATTTACTTTAAATCAGGAAAACATAATGACACTTGTATAAGTTGCAATAACAAATCAATTAATATCAGTACCAAATCAATTCACCTAAATGGACTCATATGTGGGATTGTTACTTTGCCGAATTGCGTACTGTAATTAACTCTTATAATGAAAAGCCTCAACGACCGCCCTCTGCGTTGACAATTGATTAATCGCGTTTGTTTTATTTACTCTGAAACTGCAAACAATGAGCTGAAACGTGGAGTTTACCGGTCGCAAAAAGCCTTACTCGGCAGGAATATTAATGGTGAACCGAAATTATTATAAATATTTACAGAAAATATTAAGAGTCTGCAGTACCTATTCCATTTCAGTATTTTGTCCCATAAGAACAATGTTCAATTTGAAACATTACTGTGAGTTTGTTTTTCGTCTGAAAATTACAAACTTGATGTCATTTTAAATGTTACCATAGTGTCTTTCATTTGACGTGATTAAAAATTAATTTTAAAAACTGTACACTCGAATAACGAATAAAAAACAATGGGTATTATCACCATTTTTAAACCATGTTTTTTTATAAACCATTTTTGGAGGTTTATTAAAAAAAATTATCCACTTCATATGATTCGCCATACCATTGTTGTGAGCATATTCAAGTTTCATGCGAATCCGATGCAAGATTATCGAGATAAAGTGTTTCAAAGAAACCTATAAATAACATTGATCTTATGGGACTAAAACTCAAGATGGCGGAGGTACTGCAGACTCTTAAGGTTATAAGTTGTTTTCTGGAAACCTTTTGTAATTTTAATTCGTTTCATATAATGTAAATTCTAGTTTTCGTAAGTTTTATATTTCTTTTATTTAGAACCATTAAAGACTTCTGATACGTACCTTTCTAAAGTAACTAGATAAATACTGTGTTCAGTGACTAAAATTCAATATTTTTTTAACACATGATTATGGTTTTATAAAATCAGAACGAGTTTTAATGCGTATACAAAACAAGAACAAAACAAAACAAAATTAGGCCTAGTCTTCGTTCTTAAATGGTTTTTTTAGGTAAGCCTGGCTTGGGCCACAGTAACTGGAGAACTAGTATTATTATATGGGTTGTTTCCCAGCTTGAGGCTGGGACGAGCCCAATTGTACACTAGAGGGTTTGCTTGGTTGGTCCCAAGCCAAATCTTTACTTGCATTAGATTTAATTCTGCTAATATTCGAGCAGCATGCCACCTCATACATTTGATTTAATGTAGACTAAATGTTATTAAATATTAGATAGTTGAGAAAGTATGAAATTAATTGTTTTGAGTATCATTTAGAAAACATTAACCTTCATAGCACTGTCTTTATATTCATGATTTCTGACTAGATCTGTGAAAGAATGAACGGCTGGATTTGGAGTGAGTTCTGAAGGGCGAAAGCAAAAGTAGGCCTAGCTCTGAGGTAATGAGATAAGTAATTCCGGGCTAGTGTCCGAAAGCGAAAAGAGTTTTTTTGTGGTTAGTCTTCTGGAGTTTTGTAGGAGTCAAACACTATAGGTTGGCCAACCGTGGGAGTGAAAGGATTATTTTGTCCTCTCCTAAATCATTGATTTTCCTAAAAAAAAAAAAAAAAAAAACCAAAGGAAAAACACTTTCATCCCTCTAACTCTATTCTCTATTGCTCTTGAAATCCCCAGTGTCAGTTTATATTTTTACTTAAATTCTATCTCTGTACATTATGATGTACAATTCCATACAATATACCATTTTTATTCCGTAAAACCTTAGATTAGAAATGCTGTATGATGATAAGCAATTTGTTATTAATAATTTGATTTGTAAAAATTTGTATGTTTTTAATATTGCTCCTATGTGCTACAAAACTGTGTGCCTTTAAGTGAAGGAAAAAATCTGTATTAATAGTATTTGATTGCATAATTGTAATCATGCAATCAAATACAACTCATTCTTAATGGTCATTCTTAATTCAACTCATTCTTAATTCTTTTATTTTAACTGCCAAACACATTTGCTTAAAGAAATAAGAGCATAGAAATCTCTTAAATTTTAGTCGTTACCCTAAAAGATGAAAGTATCTTTTTCTAAACGACGACGAAGATACAAGTATTTGAACAAACTGTTAGAAATATTTGAGTAAATTTATCGATTTAGTACAAATAAAATCAAGAAGCCAGAAAAATTGACCAGCTGATATTTTTAGTAAAAATTAACCACATGAGTCATGACCCCGGAGTGTGATTGTGCACCAAAGATATTTTTATTGGCTTATCTCTTGGTGGAAACCTCCATGAACTTTGGTCATTATTGCAGCTTAATCTTGTAAAAAGCATTCAAGGACGTTCAAATAAGGTTAGACAGACATGATCACAAGTTTTATGAGTCATGTGAAAGACATCGTTCATTAAAAAGATATGGATATAATAAAAAGTATACGTTCTAGTTTAGTATTAGTACTTCCTAGAAAGACTTCTTGGTATACGACTACTACTTTTTACTACGTTAGGAACATTTTCTATAACAATATTCTACAATATTTAAAATAGTGATCAAATTTAAAAGGCCATTTGCTAAATAATCTTCAAGACCAAATTAAAACGTACTTTACAATAAAATAATTCACCAACTTTGAAAACCATCGTGTGAATCGATTTTATAACATATGTTTAAGCACATATGAGTAGAAGATTTTTTCAGAACTACAGTACAATGTACAATAATTATTTTAATATGTTACATGTAGACTTATTACAGTATCTGAACAGTGAACGATTTTAAGATCCCTTCATAAAATAATACTGTTAATTCAACTAAATTTTGGTAAAAACTACTTGGTACTTAAGGCCAAACTCGAACAAACTGCAAGTAAAAGGACAAGAACATGTTGTAAACCTGGTTACAATCTTTGTAATGAGCGAAGGGGAGATTAGTGGAGTAGGAAATAGAATGTTCCAAAAGTACGCTTGTAGGATGTCCTCAAAGCAATGATTATTATTATTTTGTAGGTTGCGGGTTGCCCAGCATGAACCCTCATACAGACGGGCAGAATAGCCCACTTAGAGGTCCCCCGCTGTTAACATGGAGTTCGGCCAAAATACATTTCTTCCTCATTTGGCTGGAATTTTCTGCAGTATGCGGTTGCTCAAAACTCAACCAGTATAACATTTTATCAATATAAAAAGGTACAGTATCATAACTGAAGAGAAATTTAGGTTTACGTTGTTACAAGTGTTTATTAAATGCCAGGGAGGAATTTAATCTTCAGGTTCAACTGTTCCACTACATTAAAGAGAAGTCTATCTTATTATTTATTTTTTCCTTGCTATAATTTAAACTTACCTTTTCAATGATAGGTAAATTGTGGAACTGAACAAATAATGTAGGATACTATAGTAAAAAATATCCTGTATAATTTTCACGATATTTGCATTTTACGAAGGAAATTTAATCTCCATAAAGAATTTCAAGCCCCGCATTAGATTGTTTTATTTGTAATTCCCACCATCCTAGATTAAATTTGTATCGTTTTTCCGAACTATTTTAACAAAATTACTCAAATCTTAGCCATTTTTTATACAAGCGACAAAGGTATTATATGCTAATTTATGTTCTTCTTTATAAATTAGTTTAATTTTTCAATTGAAATATTAAACGATAAGCTTATCCAACAAGTAGGCCTAATTAATTTATTACAGAATATTAGTATAGGAATAGTATAACTAACATCCTTTCTTCATTTTTATCGCAACCTTACGTAGATCACTAATCCTCTTTCCATATGTCATTTTAATCATAGACGTTCTTAACACATTATGATGGTTATTAAGATAAATTAAGTATCAGCAAAAGACTCCAAACAGAAAAGAAAGATGGAGTCCGATGGAGGGGACAATTTACGTCACTAAAAATAATCACCGCTCTCAAAGGGAGTTCTGATAAGAATCAGTCTTCTGTCAGCCGTTCAGTCTGTGACCAGCAAATTTAGACAACAGACGCTGTCTTAAAACTGGGATTTGTGGAGCCGTTTGGGGAAACAGTAGTTTAAGTTTTACTATTCTTCCTTAACAGTTCGATATTTTCTATTACCGGTAATATTAATGACGCAATTTTACGCAGATTATTATATTTTTACCTAAATTTTAGCATTGAGTTAGTGTTCTATCTGCAGATATCTTTGTTTGGCACATTTTATGTTATTTCATTCAGGGCTCAATTTATAAGAACAAAATAAGCTTTTACTGTATAGTTTAAAATAATTAGGCTCCAACTTATTAGGGTGTTTTAAAGAGATAAACTCATTCGTCTGTAAAATAATAAATTAAAAATACTTTAGATACCACGATATAAGTTTCTTGAAATTGAATAAGTTAACTTAAAATTACTTATTTCTCAATGTAATTTAATTTATATTTACAGTGGGCCTGTACATTTTTTGCGATTTAAAATTGTAAATTTCTTTATGTGATTACTAACACTACATTT
Organism: Neoaliturus tenellus; assembly: GCA_030545055.2. Lineage (NCBI taxonomy): Eukaryota > Metazoa > Arthropoda > Insecta > Hemiptera > Cicadellidae > Neoaliturus > Neoaliturus tenellus. The sequence goes on along the minus strand of CM061534.1, from coordinate 53,266,240 downwards.
TACGATAGGAAAATTCATGATTCACCTTCCTCGCAAATTTAGGCCTACATAAAAAAGAGAGTTGAATAAATCCTATTCAGTGCAATTTATTTTACATTGCATACCTTAAACATACATCATAAATACCCTAAATGAAGAATAAAAATAAAATAAATACAAACTAGGTGAAAATCGGCAAATGTATTTCACTTTATATGAACTATTTAAGTGTAAAACCGCTGCCAGTAAATACAAATTAAAATGTATACCCTACTTCAGTCAGCCAGCCATATAATTAAGCCACTTGTGTGTGGTTAAGGTAAGTAGTTTCTTGATACAGACCCAGATGTTATTAACGCAATTTGAAAACCAAATACTCGTATTAAGAAGAATATAAATAAGAAAGTTCGATGTTAATTGGAAAATAGACTGCTCAGGAATTTGTAAATAGGACCGGGGATGATCCAAGATACTTCGGCCGTCAAAGAAGGGCGGAAAATGCAAAGATAAGAATAGAGTACCAAGATCGACCAGAGGGGTTGGTTGGAGGCTTGGGAAAAAGTTAGAATGACTTAAGACTGGGTAGTTTATAGTTGATGGCTGTGCAAGAAATTGTCTTTCATTTGAGTGTTCACGAATAAGTGAACACCATGAAAGCAGCCGCGCATATATAATGCAACAAAAACTTAAACCCCAGTTAAACTGCAATAAAAGTGTCGCGCAGCAGCAAGGTGACGTCACGACACTACGTCACGGCGCGGCGCGGCGGCGCGCTCGAGTGTCGGGTGCGTCTGCAGCGTGCCGCGACCGCCACACACGGCAGCTCACCTGCTTAATGTGCTTTTAATTCCAGACGGGAATTCCGAGCAAGTCCAGCCCTGCTTACGTCCCGCCTCGTTTTATGGACGGCCCGGCTGAAGTAAACATAAAACCCTCCGCCAGGCGGGTTCTTAAAAATATAAACTGAAGTGTATAATTGCGTTCCTGCTTTCATGAAGATTCGTGAAGTTTTTACTCTTGCAGAAGGTGTCTTATATAAATTATTGATTTTCTATAGATGTGCTTTATGGCAAAAGTCATCGGTACATTTCATGTTTTAGTATAATTTTACTGTAACAGGTTCTATTTCAGTGTTACTTTAGTTACTTACTTGAGAACAAAAGTTTCAGACAGCTTCGAAACGTACCTGTAACAAAATAACAGAAAGTTAAAAATAAATAAATTACACAATTTCTATTAATTTATGAAACAAAAAAGAGAGATAATACTGATGAGACACGATAGTTGCTAATATAGTCATATTATTAGTTTCTCTCAAGTATAAAATTAATGTTATTGAAATAATCAATAACAAAAAATAAACTTTACATTTTGCAGGCAAAATCTAATCTTAAATTTGTTTATTCACTATATGTAACTTTAAAATTGCCCCCGTCTTTAAATTTAATCAGAAGATAAGTTTTCACTTTCATATTACCTAATGTATATTTTCACGATGAAACAAAATGAATTACATCCCTAAAACACGTTAATGTTACATAATGTACTTAGATATAATCAATGATATTCAATGAATTTGTTTCGTACATTTTCAAAGTGTGTTTGACTTAAAACATATTCTCCTTACTGGGAACTTAGCTCTAGCGGGAATATACTGTAATGAATTTCAAGTTCAATTTCAAGACAAACACAGGTATCTGCAGCGTATATTGAAACCGTCCGCTGTATAGGCAGCAGTTTTGGCGGGAACGGAGCACGAGTATCAGCTGATCTACAGCTGTCACGTGACAGCGCCGCATCGCGCCACGCCAATGGCGCCCCCGGAATATTTATGTGTTCTTTACCCACCACCGGCGCGGCGCGGGCGGCGCCTTTCATCCTTCATATCATTTTGTCATCACGTCCCATATCTGAGTTTACCCACCGGTTACAGCATATGAATTGCTGTGTTGTAACTGAACATGGACACGTCGAATATTATTTGGGTGAGTTATAAGATGGGATTGAAAGAGTAGGTTGTGGAATACTTTAGATTTCTGGCAAGATTTTGATCTCTGACATTGATGTACTCGATATACAGTATTAATAAATTCTTTGACCACTATTTAAGATGTTGATGCTATCAGACTCGTTTCGCTGTGAATAGAGAGGCCTAAATATGAAAGATGAGTCTCGAATGGGTGGGATGTATTGTGTAGCTAAAATAGTATACTGATCTATAAACTATCTGACCGGTTGCAAAATAGACCGGATCAAGGACCATAACCAATCAATTGCACACACAACTTACCACTTTATTAACATTACTAACAAGCTTAACCCCTAAAACACTGGCATCCTTAAGGACAGAAAAAAACGACATTAAAACTCATACATCACTCGCAGTTAAGTAGTTTAGCCCTGTGTATACTCCCTCCCAGGTGAACCCAATAAGAGACAGCGATAAACAAATGTGAAACACGGCTACGCAGCTGTTGCTTATTTATACCTCACCAACACGCTCGCACTCACGCGCACACACGAGCACGCGCGCGCACGAGCAGTGGAATGTTGAATGTCACGCACCGCGTGGTCTGCTCGGCGTGACCGCGTGGAGGAACCGACCACGCTGACCTAAGAACCATCGAGGAGCGTGAAATTTAAATATAGTACCTGGAACACTATCAACTTCAACCTCCTCGTCAAGTAGACTAAATCATCAGTAATTAATTACAACTAGTAAACGTGTTGCTCGAAATCGAACAATTTAACCTGGACTATCCCATGTAGTTGCTAAATATGTTACACTTCGTTCAATAACACCCTACCAATCCAATACTGTGATTATCAGTATCTAATCGTACAAAAATACACTTATTTACAGTTGTACAGTAACAGATGTTTGGAAAACTGTACCCAAGCCCAATGTTATTTTAATGGGAGAATTTCAAATTTTAATTAATATCACCCTAAGTCCGATTTGTAAAAGTTTTTTTCGGGAACCAATCAAATCAAGGACACATCAAGCCCTATCCAACGACACCGGACACTTGGAAATCAGTTAAAAATTGTAGGAGAAGTTCCCTAAAAAAACCCCTTAGCGTATTAAATAAGTATTGATATGGATATGTTATGTGGATATAGAAAACGCAAATTGATTGAAGTCCATGGTCGTCCATGGAAGTCTATCTTCTTACTCCTATAAGAGTTTCGTCTATTACACCCCCCTTTCTCCCGACCTACTTAACAGATTTTTAAGATTGGGGTGTCATTTTAAAGCCTACGATCTAGCGCGTGTGCGAATGGTAATAAAAAGCTTAATTTCATTTCTTGCTTCGGCCCCCTAGCATTTCATTTATTGCTAGAATGCACCTTAAAATGTTGACAACTTTCATTGTAAGATTTTTAAATTTGAATTGTATATTAACACTTGTACATTATATTGTACCTTTAAATGAATTTTTAAGTAACACTAGAAACAAAAATAGATCGTCGGTCGCCGCATAGTCAACATAAATGTAAATATTGTTGAATCATTAACATTATTTAGTTCCTTATGAAAATGTTTTTCTTGGTAGTGAAATGTTTTAAGTCATATGATTGTCTTTGAATGGTACTGAAGGCGAGTTTCTCACAAATAGAAAGAAATTTATTACCTAATACACAATTAAGGCCCCCCTAGAACTAATTTAATTTGGTCCAACATACGTTACGTGTCTGAATGTTATACAACAAAAGATTAAGAAAACAATTATACCATTTAAATATACATTTCCACTCATTTGATCATATACAGTGTAGTTTGATCATGTAGGGATGTTTTGGCACAGGAAGGATAAAGCTGAAAACCAAGGGTTGATAAGACTCTTTTCAAATGTACTGGAACCCAGTCCAAATTGCTAACTACATCCAAAACAATGCGTTTTTACTAGTCCATCTCCTAGTTAATATTCGGGCTCGATGCTTTCTCTTTCTTATTTCCAAGCTATCACAGTAGGATAAAAGGTTAAAGAAAAAAGTTAATGGCTCGCAACATAGAAAGAAATAAAAGATTATTAGGTTTGTCTTGAGAAGCATTTATTGAATAACATATAATATTTATGAATTGATACTTTGAATACATAAAAATTAAAAACGTTTTATAGCTTTAGATAACAACTTTTTTTTACTCAAACAGAAGTATCCCTTAAAAATATTTAATCGTTTTGACATTAAAACGTCCATCTTAATTGGAGCGAGCCGAAACTACGTTACTGAACTTACAGAGGAATACACAAGGACTGAAGACAACAAACAACTAAAATGGGATTTGCTTTTATGTAACATTGCAATTTAGTTGTCTTGACTGTTATCTTAACTTTATGTAATGAACAACTAAGTCAGGCAATACAGAGCAATTCCATCTCAGCTATTTTTACTGACACAAAATTTTTCTCTGAAAGAAGAAATGTTACACTAGTTGTTTGTATAATTAAAAGCTAAGAAATACAACTCGTATTTATTTATTTAATTAAATTCCAATAGGGGCATTATGTATTTTTATCTTTATATTTTTTTATAAAAGGTATTCCAGAATAATAATAGAAATATATTCTGAATTTACCTCTCTTTTGATATTTTATCGCCTTTCAAAACTGTAAAAACACTAAGATGGCTTACAGGGACAGAAGTCCCTAATTATGAACTAAAATAGTAACATACCTTAACTTAACCCATACTTCACTATGAATCTCCAACGAAAGAAGATTTTAATTTCAATAGTATTTAAACAAAAGTTTTTTAAAGCCTAAGGATGCCAATCTCAATACTCGGGACTTCGGGAGACCAGCTTTTGATTATTCAAGCCCCATCTTCCGTCACACAATCACTGTAATCTATATTCTAAGCTAATCTACTATATTATTTGTCAAATACCACTCGCTCATGTACCAGAGAATCTCCATAACTACAGGGGATAGAGGGTTGACATTTTGCATGGACGTTCCTCTTTGCTTAAAAATGCTCACTAAGAAACGGGTTTGCGAAATTCCTTCAGGTCTCCTCCTCACAGAACTTCAAAATTTATATCTAATGTTATTCCGAAGGCCAATTTTAATACAAATCAAGGCAACAACTAATTTGAAAACTGAGGAACCTACGATTGTTAAATTTGGCATGGGCGTTCTTCTTTGCTCATAGATGCTTGCTAAGAAACGGTTTTGCAAATTTCCATCAGGGCCCGCCACAGGACTTCAAGACTATTTTTTATTATTCAAGGTTATTTTTATAGCCAATGTCTTATACGAATCTAGTAAATAACGAATCTGACCTAGGACCTTTGCTTTTAAAATTTGGAATGGACGTTTCTATGTGCTTATAGGTCCTTACTAAGAAACGGTTTCGCCAAATTTCAACAGTGCTCCGGCCCATCGGATTTAATTTTTTTTCTAATGTTATTATTATGGCCAATTTTAATATGAATCTTAGGAAACAACGGATCTGAAAACCAGATGTTCTAAGGAAATCATTTGGAATATTTGAAATGGGAGAGCCACTTTACCCATCTGTGCTCACTAAAAAACGCTCTTGGAAAGCACCTTTAGGACGCCGTCCCACAAGACTAGTAAATAACTCTAGGACCAATAGGTGAAATTTGACAAGGTCAGTCCTCTATGCTCATAGGTGTTTACTAAGAAAATATTTTGCAAAATTCAATGCTCTGCCTATAGTACTTCTATATTTTAGTAAAATTCTTAAGGAAGAAGATTTTGTTGCTCTAAAAAAGAGATTTTATTACAAATAAAAAAATTCAATCACGGGCGAAGCCATAACCAAATTTCAATATTTATTGGGCAACAGCTAGTTGTACAATAAATATTGCTTAAAAGAATTTACATAGTGAATAATAAAATTACGAATAAACTATATTGTATCATGTGGTGCATAATATAATTTATTCCTTGACGATTTCATGATTATTTGAATCGGTTCAAATTCAAAGGAAACTTTAGATTCAAATTTAGCCTAAATTTATAATATTAAAAGTAATCTAAAATTAAGGTCATGTAATTAAGTTTTCTAATGTGTGTTTGAGCTTAAAATCCAGCAATTAAATTTAGATTGTCATTCGTCATGTTTGCAGAAACCATTAGACCTATATAAACTAACCCCTACCCAACGATACCAAAAATTGAAAAATCGGTTAAATTTTGTAGGAGGGATCCCAATAACGAAAACCCTTAACTTATCACATAAATATGGATATCAGTAACCTTTATTGATATACTTATATAAATTTTAGTCTACTTGTAATATTGAGCATAAAAAGTGTCCAAGACTTGTTGGACCGATGTGCAGCGTAGCCGAACCTACAACCTGTTAAACAACCATTCGTCTTGGCCAGGCCACAATATGTCTGGTTGGATTTATTTTGCAAATCAATAAGCCAATATCTGTAGGGTCGACGATATGGGGCCTGCAAGTAGCAATTTGGTCGCAAACGGGCCCACCCGTCGCTCTGGCTGCCGTCCAGCAACCGACCATACACCGCCAGCCCTCTCACTCGCACTCACAGCAACCGACCATACACCGCCAACCCTCTCACTCGCACTCACAGCAACCAACCATACACCGCCGGTCCTCTCACTCGCACTCACAGCAACCGACCATACGGCGCCGGCCCTCTCACTCGCACTCACAGCAACCGACCATACACCGCCAGCCCTCTCACTCGCACTCACAGCAACCGACCATACACCGCCAGCCCCTCTCACTCGCACTCACAGCAACCGACCATACACCGCCAGCCCTCTCACTCGCACTCACAGCAACCGACCATACACCGCCAGCCCTCTCACTCGCACTCACAGCAACCGACCATACACCGCCAGCCCTCTCACTCGCACTCACAGCAACCGACCATACATCGCCGTCCCTCTCACTCGCACTCACAGCAACCGACCATACACAGCCGGCCCTCTCACTCGCACTCACAGCAACCGACCATACACCGCCGGCCCTCTCACTCGCACTCACAGCAACCGACCAAACATCGCCGTCCCTCTCACTCGCACTCACAGCAACCGACCATACACAGCCGGCCCTCTCACTCGCACTCACAGCAACCGACCATACGGCGCCGGCCCTCTCACTCGCACTCACAGCAACCAACCATACACCGCCGGCCCCTTCACTCGCACTCACAGCAACCGACCATACGACGCCGGCCCCCTCACTCGCACTCACAGCAACCAACCATACACCGCCCCCCCCTCACTCGCACTCACAGCAACCAACCATACACCGCCGGCCCCCTCACTCGCACTCACAGCAACCAACCATACACCGCCGGCCCCCTCACTCGCACTCACAGCAACCAACCATACACCGCCGGCCCCCTCACTCGCACTCACAGCAACCGACCATACGGCGCCGGCCCTCTCACTCGCACTCACAGCAACCAACCATACACAGCCGGCCCTCTCACTCGCACTCACAGCAACCAACCATACACCGCCGGCCCCCTCACTCGCACTCACAGCAACCAACCATACACCGCCGGCCCCCTCACTCGCACTCACAGCAACCAACCATACACCGCCGGCCCCCTCACTCGCACTCACAGCAACCAACCATACACCGCCGGCCCCCTCACTCGCACTCACAGCAACCAACCATACACCGCCGGCCCCCTCACTCGCACTCACTGCAACCCACCATACACCGCCGGCCCCCTCACTCGCACTCACAGCAACCAACCATACACCGCCGCCCCCCTCACTCGCACTCACAGCAACCGACCATACACCGCCGGAACTCTCACTCGCACTCACAGCAACCGACCATACACCGCCAGCCCTCTCACTCGTACTCACAGCAACCGACCATACGACGCCGGCCCTCTCACTCGCACTCACAGCAACCGACCATACACCGCCGGCCCCCTCACTCGCACTCACAGCAACCGACCATACACCGCCGGCCCCCTCACTCGCACTCACAGCAACCGACCATACACCGCCGGCCCTCTCCCTCGCACTCACAGCAACCGACCATACACCCCCGGCCCCCTCACTCGCACTCACAGCAACCGACCATACACCGCCGGCCCTCTCACTCGCACTCACAGCAACCGACCATACACCGCCGGCCCTCTCACTCGCACTCACAGCAACCGACCATACACCGCCGGCCCTCTCACTCGCACCACAGAGTGTACTCTGTGCTCGCACTCACAGCAACCGACCATACACCGCCAGCCCTCTCACTCGCACTCACAGCAACCGACCATACACCGCCGGCCCTCTCACTCGCACCACAGAGTGTACTCTGTGCTCGCACTCACAGCAACCGACCATACACCGCCAGCCCTCTCACTCGCACTCACAGCAACCGACCATACACCGCCGGCCCCCTCACTCGCACTCACAGCAACCGACCATACACCGCCGGCCCCCTCACTCGCACTCACAGCAACCGACCATACACCGCCAACCCTCTCACTCGCACTCACAGCAACCGACCATACACCGCCGGAACTCTCACTCGCACTCACAGCAAACGACCATACACCGCCGGCCCCCTCACTCGCACCACAGAGTGTACTCTGTGCTCGCACTCACAGCAACCGACCATACACCGCCAGCCCTCTCACTCGCACTCACAGCAACCGACCATACACCGCCGGCCCCCTCACTCGCACTCACAGCAACCGACCATACACCGCCGGCCCCCTCACTCGCACTCACAGCAACCGACCATACACCGCCAACCCTCTCACTCGCACTCACAGCAACCGACCATACACCGCCGGCCCTCTCACTCGCACCACAGAGTGTACTCTGTGCTCGCACTCACAGCAACCGACCATACACCGCCAGCCCTCTCACTCGCACTCACAGCAACCGACCATACACCGCCGGCCCCCTCACTCGCACTCACAGCAACCGACCATACACCGCCGGCCCCCTCACTCGCACTCACAGCAACCGACCATACACCGCCAACCCTCTCACTCGCACTCACAGCAACCGACCATACACCGCCGGAACTCTCACTCGCACTCACAGCAAACGACCATACACCGCCGGCCCCCTCACTCGCACTCACAGCAACCGACCATACACCGCCGGCCCCCTCACTCGCACTCACAGCAACCGACCATACACCGCCGGCCCTCTCACTCGCACTCACAGCAACCGACCATACACCGCCGGCCCTCTCACTCGCGCTCGCAGCAACCGACCATACACCGCCGGCCCTCTCACTCGCACTCACAGCAACCGACCATACCCCGCCGGCCCTCTCACTCGCGCTCACAGCAACCGACCATACCCCGCCGGCCCTCTCACTCGCACTCACAGCAACTGATCATACACCGCCGGCCCTCTGACCAATCATAGTGATGTTAATAGATTTTTATAATAATTATAATAGGTATAACTGGGTATCATAGGCGTCATTTCAGCATTCTGATTGGGGGGGCAAGATTTTCATAAGGTCATACCCCCCCCCTCCCTTCTTCCCACAAATACGCCAAACATCTTAAATTTCGCTAAAAACTGTCAATAAAAGCTAACTAAGTTTACATTGTGACACTTAAGCTGTCCATAAAATGTGAACTTAATATAATCTCACAAACTCATGAAAACAATATCCTAATGCATGTAAAATTTGATTATAAAACATGTTTCTATCTGTAGAAAGTCATTATTCTTCTGGAACTGCCAGTGGTTACTGTGATGTAAAACACCTTAAGAAATTTAATGGATTTAATTGGTTAATGGATACTAAATCGTTAAAACAAAAAACATCATTTTATAACTATTTAGTTATTTTTATTGTCTATTATTTACAACTGTAAATTACAACTCATCAAGTCCTTAAAATTTGTAATTCTCCCATCAGTAAGGAAATTGATTGATTTTCAAGTAAACAACAGTGTAAACATCGGACATCAGCGAAGGTACTATATCTACCTTTTCACACGAAAGAGGTTATGTTTAACCAAGGCAAGGCTCCGGTCTACCTGAGCCCGAACGCCTGAACGACGTTACCGAATGCCGCCTCGCGGCCGTAGCGCTAGGCGAGTCTGATGGCTGCAGACAGTGCAGAGGTTTACGGGAATCGTGTTTTCAAGTTAACTAATTAAGATAGAGATTGACTCTTTAACTTTTTCTAAAAGTAGAGAGACGGATCTCGTCTTCTCTGGTTTTAGAATTTTTAAATACAATTTTTTGTTTTAGTTATAACTGTCTAAAATCATCTGTTTTTCTCGAAACAAATGCAAGGGTTTTTAGAACCCTGTTATCTTTTGCTAAATGCAGCCTAGAGCTTCAACAATTGTGTCATATTAAAGAAAAATAACGGTGCTAAATTTCCTTTCTTACACTTTGGTAATCTCACTTTGGTAGTGTTATCAAAACTAATGGAAAACTTAAGTTAAAAATCGAGAAAAAAGATTATTTTAAACAGTTATAGCTAAAATTAGAAATTGTATTTAAAAATTCTAAAAACAGAACCGACGAGATGAGTCTTTTTACTTTTAGGAAAAGTTAAGAGCCAATCTCTATCTTAATTGGTTAGATTTAAAACACGATTCCCGTAAATCTCTACCTTTAATACCTTTATTGAAATGGCGACCTAACTCAATAGGTAGTTTAAAGCCAAGTATGAATGAGGGATGAGCGTAGGATGATTGTGGCGCGATCTTGTAGTCTTGTTACTGACTAAGGCCGACATTCTCCTTAGACAGGACTGTTAATTCATAGCCCAACAGCCAATGGTATCTAGGGACCTACAGTTTAACGTGGGATCCGAACCACAATTTCAACCTAGCATATACGAATTGGTCTAATTATGAGGATGGTACTTATGGATGATTTAGTATTCACTAGTGCGGACGTTAATCCCCACCAGGGAATATCGCTTCCACAAGCCATCGCTCATTAACTATCCACAATTCGTGACCTCCAAGTAGCTGGATTACGGGACGTCGCCACCGTCCCAGTCTGCAGCCATCAAACTCGCGGAACTCGCCTAGCGCTACGGCCGAGAGGCGGCATTCGGTAACGTCGTTCGTGCAGGTAGACCGGAGCCTTGACAACTCAACAGACGTGAGATGGGACTTCCTGCTACAGGTGATGATTGCAGAATGAGTCAATTTAAGAGTTTTGTGTAAATAATACAAAGTAGAAATTTTGTTAAAGTCTGATTCAGAAGTTTATAATTGTTATATTCAAATATTTCACCATAATACATAACCTAACATTTTAATTTCCAATTAAAAAAAAAAACACCAAAATTATTGGGGGGGCAACTGCCCCCCCTTGCCCCCCCCCCCCAAATGACGCCTATGCTGGGTATCAGGACTCTATAGATTATGGGAGCTCTCTTGTACCTTTGGATGACTTAGGATAAGCATATCTTAATCAATTCGTGTAATATTGTCAACCGTCAACCTCATTTTTTCCATGTCAGATGTATGATTACATTAATGTTACAAATGTGTAGGCTACTTAATTATAAGTGAATTTTGGGATGGTTCACCACCTTGTAGCTCCGTTAGAAAATTGCAACCAAAATTAGCAAACGTAGGTGAATTGAATCTACGTAGTCTACCGGTAAGAAATTGTAGAATACAATTAATTACAAATTTTCTGAAAATATCTTTGTAACTACTGTGCAAGGCGAAACATCCACAACGTGGAAACGCGTTTTAACAGCTCTGTTCTAATGCATAGATTCGCGTAAACGTAATAATTAGTTCATATTTGACAAAGTAAAATTAAATAAATGATTTAATGTTTTCTTTATGAAATGAAAATGCGTAATAATTTGACGCGATTGTGGGAACAAATTTAGTGACTGAAAGGAATGCACTAAAAATTCATTCCTAAACAATTTGTACATTTTAGACTATTTCCAAATGTTTACATTCATAGAACACATATTTATTTCCTCATGAAAGTTAGACCATCAAATCAAAGTGACGGTTTAGCTATATATCAAACTAAACAATAAGCGGACATGACAAATCCTATTATGCAATTTACAACCAATTAAACCCTTCACTCAGTGTTTGCCAACGGGCGATTCGGAATGGTCGATGGAATTGTCATGAGATGATAAAGACAGCGCAACAATAGGCCCGGCTATTTGGTTATGTATGCGGCCAAATTATATACAATTACCGCATACCGCAGGGTGTAAATATTCATACTCTGTGTCAGTCACAAGCGGCGGCGGGTCACGTGACCTTGTGACGTCACACGACTGTAGAATGTGCAATGCTTTACCGCTGCTGATAAAATGGAAATGGTAGGTTTTATACACGAGTTTCTTTCTTAATGGTTGCTATTTTTAGAGTAATTAGGATTCTGAATGAACATAATATTGTTCAGAAAACTGCATAGTAAAGTATAGAAAGGAAATACAAAACATTTTTTTTTCTTTTTTGTGCTACTAAACTATTTAAAATCATTTCCTTGTTGTTTCCTAAATCAGAAAGTAACACATCCGCTTGCTTTACATGAGCGAGTCGTGTGTATATAAATCGACTCAACTTTTTCAAACATATATAATCGACTTTTTCGACTTGGTATCTATACTACATACTGACTTAGTATCTTAGTAATTTCATCATAATGTTTTAAATATATTTGTAAGCTTATACAATGAGTAATAAAACAGCTTTAAGGTCACAACAGTTGGTTCATATCTTGGTCATTTTCCTACCCCCTAAGATTGTTCCCTTAGTTACCGTAGTACAAGTAATGATAGTTTAAATTTTTTTAATAGTATTAATGTACACAGGATATTTAGGTTAAGAATGTGGTTACAAAGGCTGGACTGTCGGAAGTGTTTCTATCGACCAAAAAAGGCATAAATAATATCAATTTTTACTGAGTAGTTTGAGGAGTCAAAGATTATGAAGTGTGGGCAGGGGCTACCTCACATTCAGTGTTACACTATCATGTTTTTAATTCGTTACTATTATAGTCAAAAAAGTTTAATTTGCAATCTAGTGTGAATTTGCTCTTACTAAGTACAATTACGTGAATCGATTAGTTTTGATCAATCTAGTCCTGATTTAGATGATTGTGTTTTCTGGTCTGCATACAGACCAGAGTCGCTCCAATGCTCAGAAGCTGCGCGGTGTTGTAGCTGGTGTGGCGCTCGTCTGTTGTCTGGCCGATAATTGTCCATAAACCTCCCGCCAGAACCAGACCGCCACAACACTAGCTCGGCTAGTAACCGCCACCTCGCGGTCCGGACCACCGCCGGCCGGCAAAGTACAGTGGAATCGTTTATCAAAGAATATGGTTCCAGAAGGACCGCGTGTCCCTGAATTGTATGTCCTATTTTCTTGTTAGATCTGCATTACTGTATAAACTAACGTATAATGGATGAATGTGAGAGTTTGGATGAATGTGAATGTGAGAGATGAATGAACGGTGCTGATTTATCGTTATCTTAATTATGTTATATCTATGTGACAGTGACATTTTAGGTCGGCGACACACTACCGGACATTCCACCAGACCGTACATCAGACCGAGCATCGTACCGAACATTACACCATACAGAGTCGTAAATTCTCTCCGAACATTTCACCAATTAAGACATCGGACCAAACAACGTACCACCGAGCGAGTGAAGGAAGTTTAGAGAGAGAGCGAGAGAGAGAGAGAGAGAGAGAGAGAGAGAGAGAGAGAGAGAGAGAGAGAGAGAGAGAGAGAGAGAGAGAGAGAGAGAGAGAGAGAGCGTAAGTGAGTGTTGTGAGAGCTAAAGGGTGTGGTGGAGAGTGGAGGGGTTTTCCATCGCGAGCGTTCTAGGCGACGCTCGGTACGGCGTTCGGAGCAAAATTTACCCTAACATACTACCGTACACAGGACCGATCTTTTCATAAATGTTTCGCCAGAAAACCGCTTCCAGATGCTCGGTCCGGTGCTCGGTCCGATATACGTACCTGTACCCATGACACACTGTTCATATACGTACTGTGGCTGAGTGTCCATATACGTACCGAGTGGTTTTGCTCGGTATGATGCTCAGTGTGATGAAATGTCCGGTAGTGTGTCGCAGGCCTTATAATAACAATGAAGTAAATATAGTATTTCTGTTAGATTCTCTAACTGTGGATTCCAGTTCCTGAGTTACCCTAAAGTTTTCAAAACTTTTCTAGATCCTATGACTACCTGTAAAAATGTAACTAATGGACATACTACATGTTTATGTTCTATTCTATGTGAGGTTGTAATAATATGGTTTACTCTTGCAAATTTCATTTTTTACGAAACGAATCAGTAATAACCGTAAATGCTTTAATTATTAAAAAGAAATAAGGTAAACAAAAAATTAAGGTCATATCTGACGTGCAAGCTAATTGTGTTACTTGACTAATACTAAATCGAACATGTTACATCGATGGATCAGTGCTCCAAATAACTGTAACATTTGATAGTTGATATTCTGCAAAACAATAACAAATGCAACTTGACAATTATCGATGGCCGCGGATCCCATCACTAGTGTTCCTATAGTGTACACATCATTCGACATAGCTGAGCATCGGATGCTGGTATGAAGGGCTTTGCTCCCAGACCGGGCCCACACAAGTCTCCCACACTCAAAAGGCTTTTGTTTCCTCTAACAATGTAAACAAAACAAAAACCACAATAATGCAGCTCACCTGGCTTAAAGCCTTAATTAACTTTGCTTTTTGCACCCCCTTTGCGCCTCGTCTAGATTCATTTCCATGTGATTGTTGCTGTTCTGAAATGTGACAAATCACATTATTTCTACTAACAAGTCCCAACAATGTGGTTATCATTTAATCTTTTACTCCAAATATTGGTTTTGTCACTAGTCTCTTGCTTTCTTTTACTCAAAATCAAATATTTCTCAGATTTTTTATTGTAATTTATAGATTTAAAGCTCTCAATAACCGTTGGGTTTTTTCATCTAAAATAAATTTAAAAGTAAATTCTTACGGTAACGTAATAGTCTAAGACAACAATGCCAAAAATTTCGGCCTAAAGTTAAAAAAAAATCAATTTTAATGATCACAATTTGTTTATACACCAAAGTAAATATCAAAATTATTTTTTATTTCCCATCCGAAATTCCCAGTTACAAAGATCGGGATATTTCTTTGAAATGTGACAAATAACTGTAGCATTGGTGATTCATCAGTGCGTAGTGCTCTAAAAGTGTGTAACTTATATCAGAGATAACAAAAGCTTATCATTGCTTTAATGTTTTTTAGCGAATTTCATTATAGGGAATTCGCTATTACGTTAGTAGCCATGGCTAGACGGAAGCCCGGAACCATGTTGAAATTTGGTATGAAGGTGCAGGACCAGGTCTATTATTATGAAATCGCGAACCAGCATTATCGGGTTATGGGAACGGGGTTTTATAAAGTTTCAAAAGGGTAAAAAATAGAGCTAAAAAAACAAACAATTTAGTATTTTTAATGTTTAACATAGCTTAACAGGTTACGGTGAAAATAAATAAAAAAAAAGTTTTTCCAGGTTATTCTTATGAGGAATTAACAAAACGCTGTATCTCACTTATTTATTAACATAACTTGATTAAATTTGGTATGTACATTCAATATATAGTAGAATCTATATATATAATTCTGTAAGCCGAATTTCTTGAGCAAAATTGTGAGCGTTGTACAAATTGCAGAAAGATGGGAGGGGTCTCAAATTAAAGGTCTCAGTCTCATACACGAGGGAAAACTATCGGCATGTCCATAGTGTTAACAGGAAATGAGAAATCATGTAAAACGTCTTCCATAAGAATAGCATGGGGATTCAAAAAACGTCTGCTTTGTGTACATTGAAACATGTGTTAGGTTTTATTTTAAAACGAGACACAGATGATACATTGAGTGAAGATGATAAAATAATTCACACCAAGAGAAGCAATCTATATATTTTGAAAGCGAAATTTTTTGAGCAAAATTGTGAGCGTTTTACAAATTGCAGGAAGATGGTAGGGGTCTCAAAGTAATGCACGAGGAAAAATTATCAGCTTACGGTATCGATGAAGTTACATGGAAATGAGAAATATCGTAAAACTTCCTGCTTAAGAATAGCATGGGATTCGAAAAACGTCTGCTTTGTATACATCAATACATATGTTATGATTTTATTTTAAAACGAAAGTCAGATGATAACATTGAATGAAGAACTATTAATAATCAAATGACAAAAAATATATCTAGAGGGGTAATACTATAATAAGACGTTTTGTGGCTTTGATTGACTAAAATTTATACTACCTTACAAACCAACCTTACAAACTATTAGAAATTGACAGCTGATTTTTACCGTTGTTATAATAATTTAAATTATAAAAAACTGAACGTGTTTGCAAATTATAAAATACATTCTTATCGTGATAGGGACGCAATGGGCAATGAATTGTGTTTTGAGAAACACCTATATTATTTACATTGAAACATGTTTTGGTTTTATTTTAAGACAAAGAGTGTCAAATAATCATATAGGGTGACGATAATACATTAATTGAAACTTAAGGTGTATCAGTCATCAAAGTGTAGGTATTCTGTTAGCTGAATTTTCACAGAAACCTTTTGGTCATTTCATAGATTGCAGAGTTACATATAGGAGAGAGTTAAAATCAAAGACGTTTGTCCTAAATACTAGGGGAAAAGGTAGCAGGTCAAAAACCTTATATCAAAATAAGAAATATATAAGAAAACTTATTTTCTGAAAGGTTCTCCCTTAAGATTTCCATGTTTAAAAAAAATCTTTGTTTACAAAAAATCAAGAGATTTTATTAGGAGGGATGAATTTGACAGTTAGTGAAGATGAACTTTGTGGTGTATGTGTTTAAATTTGGTGAAGATAAAAATATAAAAAAATTTGAGAGGAGCCAAAAATTCATTCTGTTTTAGAACAAGCAGGACAATGAAATGGGCATGATACAAAAGTACTGTATTGAAAGTTTATTGACTCTGAAATAGGAGCTGAACATCCGTCATGTTTTTTTTTCTCATTACCGATTTTCTATGTTATATTAAAAAGCCATCATAACTCAAAAGGACTATGATTTCTTTAAAAACTTATTTGTCATAGATGGCTATAAGTTTAACAACAGACAAAATAAAGCATTTACAAACTGGTGGCCTAATAGTACAGGATTGTAAAGAGTGCTTTGGGGGTGAATGGCCTGTTCATACGGTGTTATTAAAATAAAATTTTCTGCAAACTTTCATAGTGAAAATCTGGTAATCCTTTATAGTCCATGCTATTTTAATTTTATGGTTAGGGGCTTTTGCCCCTATGAGCCACTAGTTTAACTTATATTTTCTTACAGCACCCATATGGCGACAAACCTTCCTACTCAACCCCCAAGACCCCTATGGGGTTTATGAGGAAAATGAAAAATTTCTGAATTTGATGCAATTGAGTTACATGCACTGGGAATGGATTTTCCTATATCTACTTGCAATACCCCCAAGGCAGCAATCCTACACCCTCGTTCTCATGGTGTTTATTGGGGAAGTTAAAAAATTGAATCCTTTTGGAAATTCGCTGAGTGCGCAAGTCTGCTGCGACGGGGTTAGGCCTATTTATTTAATTTTCCGCCAAAAGAACCACTGATCAAAATTATTGACCAAAACGTCCAAAACTAACAATAAACTTTAAACTTTCTTTGGTATCGAGTAGAATTTCGATTATCTATTGGATTTTACGTTTAACAAGTTGTGTTTATAAATATTAATCTAGGTATTGTGAGGCGTAATTTTGATACATTAAGGCATGACATTCTGGATTATCACATTTGATTTCGGTCTTCGACATGAATCCTCGCTAATAACTTCACCTGTTGGTCTGTTATTTTAGGTCTTAGAATCTTCAGCATTCGACCCTCCCTTTCAAGTAGTGCCAAGGTGTTAGCCGATTATTTATTGCATTTTCATTGTTCCTAATGCGTTTGATGAGCATCTTCTTTGTCGTCTAATTAGATTTGATTAGTAGGAAGCATTATGTAAGCTTTTATGTTTCTTGTGCCTAGTGTGGCCAATATACAACGGTGTGGGCCCTGAATATTTATATTTAAATCACGCAATACTTATTGAATTATATCATAGATTCCACTTTACAAAGTAGCCTAATCAATCATTAGAGAGTTAATATGAATTATTTAAAATTCTCCTCGTAAAATATCAAATTTGTCTTCTTACATTTGTAAACTCTACTTTTGGATTTCGTTATAATAGTTAAGTCGAATGTAAGTAAATATAGCCAAAGAACATGAGAACATATTTTTTACTATATAACAACTTATACTTGTTATTTTAGTATTGAAAATTAAAAATATACTAAAAAAGCCGAGCTACTTTATGCTTAATTGTTACTGAACCCAGATCAGATATGCTAATTAACTAAAAATCATAACATTGACACTTTTATATAAACAAAAATCATTGTATTTAGTGATTTTATTACACTAAAAACTATTTGAAATGATATAACAAAAACAGAACATAACTTTAAATTTGTAAACTATTTCAAGTATTCCTATTAATTTTTAATTTTAACTACTACATTTATGTAAATAGGCCTAATTTATTTACCAAGATAAACTATTGTAAGATGTAAAAAGCTATATAAATATTAATGGAAATAAAAAACGATACTATATGTAATTTCAATCATTTTGATACTAAAGTATCTATTTTAAGTATATATTTATTAATATATTTTTTATAAATTTAAATCGTTAACACTCATTGAATATACAAAAATAGACTTTACCAATTCATTTCTCCTCCTGCACTAAATATAACATTAAACTTTCAATGGAGAATGAGAACTGACAAGAGGAGAACGAAAACACAAAAACCGTATATTGATTTTTGTGGCCTTTAAATGTCATCTTTTCTCTTTGCTGTCCAACTGAAAGTTTGTGATTTATTTATTTAAGTTGTCACACCTAGCGTTTTATACGTCACAGTTGTATGTGATGGATGCTTTTAACAGAACAGGTTAAATATAAAACTTTTGTGATGTTTCATTTTTTTATGTAATTAACTTGGTATTTTGTATTATTTATAAATATTTAAACTTTTTGAAGCATCAATTACAGGACTGTTTAATTTGTTTTTAGTTAGACTTAAGTTTATTTTTATTTACGTGAAGAACTTTAAACTTAAAAAAACAATAACTGAAGCATGAGGGAATATTTTGGACAAAAAAGTGTAAACTTTTCTGTGTAAATTGTAATAATTCGCCAGGCACGTCGGGACGGTCGGAGCAGGGAGTGTGACGATGACGACGATGATGACGATGATGACGATGACGACGGGGCTTGTCAGGCCGGACCGTGCGTCCAAAACACAACGCAGCGAGAGCTAACGGCAACGCGTCCGTTTATAGCTCCTGAACCTCCGCCAATCTCGCAAATAGTTCTGGGACAAAAGCCCCTCATTAATGGATACCTTCCGAATTAACCTCCACTCTCCGGTTCACACTCGCCCCTCTCATTTGGAAAACCCCGCTTGCTTTAAAACACGTTGACGACAAACAAATTTGTATATACTGTACAAAACAACTACAGGCTAAAATGGTATATTGCTGATTTACGTAACATATGGCAGTGGAAAGTCAGATAATCAGAGAAATAAAGATTTTGGTCCACTTCCGGTTTATGAGATGACGTCATAGATAAGAATATCTAATGATGTCTTCAGCCTTACCAGTGGATTCAAAATATATGTTACAATTTTTTATGTTTTTAAGCTGGTTTTAACGTATTATTTTTATATTTAGTCTTTCTATTTACTTACAAGTCCAATTATGCTACCAAGTATCCTACAAACACGAAAAAACTAAATAAGAGGACGTTCTCTTATCATACATTTAACAACTACCGTACCACAAAAACTTGAAATAACATTGTAATATAAGACATAATACACGCAAAACACACAAAAACAAAAATACCCACTGGAAAAGGATCAAATGCGACCAAATTATGTACTTCGCTTTGCGCACATTCTGCTATGAGCGCCACTAAATAAAGCGTCGTACCTGCAAGCTTAAGCTACCTACAGTAATGACGAAAAACTACAGTTTGTCCTCATCAAGCTGACTGAGTTTTAATTCCCTAATACGAAAACGGAGACGACAGTAACTCCATTTGCTAAACCTTGCACTAGGACATCTCAGGACGTCCTCGGCTGTTCAGCAATAGGTAAGTGACGTCCAAAAACGTCTTCAGCACACAATATTGTTTTAAAAATTCTAATAAATTTTTCATAATGGTATAAAATATCTCGGAGTTTTGACACATGTTGCCTTTAAAACCAAAACTTGTACGGCAAAAACTGACCACAAAGTATGAATGTCATGTTTAAAACTAGCTTAGTAAATCTACATCTTGCTAATTATGGAGTTAAAAGAGAAAAAACTGGGATTTAAGCCTTGTATTTTAATCTATTTCGTCATATCTCTCATGTTCACCACTACAACTTACCTATAATTTTAAGATTTTGTACTTACTCCGCTCTAGTCTTCCTTAACTTTTTCCAAACCTTTTTAAAGGAGATCGACCTTTTTCGTTAAACGACCATAAATCTTTTTTATACTTTTTCCACTAATCTAATGTAGGAGTCACTATATTTAAATGGCTATACTATCAAAACATTGTTTTAGTGTAGGTTCTAGTAAGTTTTTCCCAAATTGTCGAGTTGACTGTTTTGTCTGAGTTGACTATTGCGCTTCGCTGGTAAGTGAACTGTGCTGTCCTAATTATTTTTGGGAGTAGGCCTGCCTCGTTACTCATTGCTCCTTTATCATAAGTGAATTTGATGTTTGTCGCTGAGTCCTGTGAAAGTGACCTTGTGGTCAAAGTTATAGCGCATAAAAAGCAATGGTAAACTTCAACAACCACTTGTACGAGTAAAAGTGATAGCAGTGATTTGGCCCAGATGTTCTATTCGAAAAAATGCTCAAATGTATATAACAATCTCAGAGTAACTAAAGAAGAAGTCGATGTCCCGGGAGATGATCCTGCCTCCGTCAGTCGTCGACCTCTGCCGTGCCGTGACCATTGTCTGGCCGCCACGTCACACACTAGGCACGTCTCCTTTGTGGACCTTTCACCGGTGATCATGAGTTGATCTGCTCCACCCGACATCCGCAGTAGTTACATCCAGTGAGTCAGCTTTTGTATCCGCAAGTAGATCTCAATTCTTCATTCTCACAGTTGGCTTACACGATGTGAATAAGTTGATCTTATCTCATGTACCAGATGTGGATTTTTTTACGTTGAACTTATGTTTAACAATGCCTAAGCCTGTTTATACAATGTTCCAATAAGTATAAATTTGAACTAGTTAACGTCCGAGACTCTCGAGAATACTTTACAGTACTCTCTACTGACACAAGGTCTGTTAGTTTCTGCTTCATTTATAGAGTACTAGACCCTACTGAAACGCCAATCCTTGTTCTTGATTTTATAGATGTTAGAACTCACAGGAATAGTTTATCTGTAAATTTACCAAAAGCAATATTTTATTTTGAGGCAGGGTTGGATATATTTGAGATTCGTGGGTTTACTTCTTCAATTCACCAGCAAGGTTTTGTCATG
Organism: Neoaliturus tenellus; assembly: GCA_030545055.2. Taxonomy (NCBI): domain Eukaryota; kingdom Metazoa; phylum Arthropoda; class Insecta; order Hemiptera; family Cicadellidae; genus Neoaliturus; species Neoaliturus tenellus. Next base: position 53,244,667 of record CM061534.1, on the reverse strand, counting down.
TTTTGTTAAGTGAGGACCACACAAAAGTACTGTTACTTTCAATGCAGTTTCTTTTTATAAATGTTTTTATAATGTTCCCTTGTAAGGCCAGACTTATAGAGTCGCTAAACCGATTTAAAGAACATCTATGTGCTAATGAGAAGCAGGCGGGGTGATTCGACCCTTCTTAAGTCAATTTACAAAACAAATCTAAAGGTAGTTTTCTTCGAGAGGTCTCAAGCCTTATAACAATGTTTCGTAAAAACCAAAACAAAATAGCAATGCACAGTGATATCCTTTTACTCGTGCAACCATTGTTTTAATATTGGTTGCCTACCGTATTTCTATATTATACACTTAATTTTAAGACAATTTTTCAATTTAATGTGAACCCCTAATCCTAACAGTTTGGGGATAAGGACTTTAAAGGTATTCTTTTGCCCCATAGGAATATGGGGCAAATTCACACATCCATTTTCTCTGTAAATTCCCCTTCAAACAAACAATTCCTAGTATAAAAATGCCTTAGACTCTTCTTTTAAATCCATTTATATCATAAATCATTAGTTTTGCCATAAGTCAATTTGTTCTTCAATACATTTTACAAGATGGCAGGGATTATTAAAAATATGTTGAAGAAGAAAATTAATTACTTAATAATCGGTATTTTATGATGAAATTTTATTTTTAATGAAGTTCTAAGACATTTTATGCTTGACATGATTAAGGTAAAGCTTTCAGTAATAATGGATGTGGAAATTTGCCCATGTTATTCTTATGTAAAAAAAAAACTTTGGTGTATGTTTATTGAAACACATGTTGAATGTGTAACACGAGGATTATAATTATTTAGTGAACACCTGTTTTTACAATTATTCTTATTAATGCTTATGTTTTTAAATTCAAATACAATTCTACAAATTGGTTGGTTGTTTAATGCTACATGTAACTTTTATCTATCTAAAAATTCATAATCAGCAGCATAAAGTACTATTTAAAAATTATCAATTATTTTTTATGCAGTAGTGCCATTTAATAATTTAGTAACTGGCTGCCATGCAAAACCACATGTTTATACTGGAACACGTGGTCTGCACTTTGACAGTTGAGTCACTTGTTTTCATTATTTATTTGTTTTGATTTTTAACTCCATAAGGCTAATGTAAATTTTTTTTTGTTTCTCAATTAAATATTAAAATGAAGATTTTTCCTGTCATAGAGACTTGTATTTATATTATTTGTATTACATAACTAAGTTATTTGCAAAGTTTGAAGAAGATCGTCCGAGCCGTAGTTGAGATTCGTGTGCAAACATACATACATACATACATATATACAAATATACCTTCCCCGTATAAGAGTATAGGATACAGTTTTTTCTGTTTTTAATTTGTCATAAGACCGACCATTTTTTATATATATCTACGCAAGAGGCATTTTATTTAAGTTAGAGCAAACGCTTTTTGAGAGAGAGGTCCAATGGCCCAATCTGTGCATCAGGTGATGTAGTCATAGTGGACATAACGCGAATCGATCCCGTGACCTCTTGAACCATTATGGTTCAATACTCTGACCATTATGGTAGCGAGATGCATATGGTCAACAAAATAAACGGTATCAGACAACTGAAACATACTTTCTCCCAGCAATATTTAAAAAATGTGTTAAAAGCTTTAAACATTAATGTCTTGATGACTCAGTCAGGATAGCTACCAGCTGAGCAGCGCGAGTTTGACCCTACGCGCGTCTGTGACTTTTAACAACGTACTGCGTTTACCACTAAAAAAAATTGAATTTTCTCCGCAACCACTTGACGTAGATCAATAATTTAAAATACTTAATTATTTAGTTTTTTGAGCTTTATTTAATGGTGATATGTAAAATTTATTTCAAGACAACAGCTATTTTGAAAATCCAAAAAGTTGATTTTTTAAAACACTTTTTACTGTATAACTTTTGAACGCGCATTTTCTCAGAGTGCGGGAGGTGTCATTTTATTCAGCGTTTTAATCTTAATAAACCATAGAATTTTAATAAAAATCGTTAGAGCCGTTTTTGACAAATTTTGATTTTTCACGTTTTTTGAGGGTTTTGGGGGGTAAACCATGCTTAAAAATAAAAAATTCAAAAAAAATTTTAAAAAACGCCTGGAATTATCGTGGGTTTGGACCTACATACCAAATTTCACCAAAATCGGACCATAGGGGCATTCTCTAGCTCTGTGTACATCCAGACATACACGCACACATACACACAGACATCACTCCGAAAACCACTTTTTTGGACTAAGGGGGAACCAAAATGGATAAATCCACCAACAACTCAAATTTGAAAATTTTGACGAAAACAATACTTTCTCCATATACTGTGGTATAGGGGGAGAAAGTAAAAGAAGCTGCTTTACTTGTTTAAAAGAAACTTTGATCGTTTATGTGAGCTGAAATAATCTACACCAGATTAAGTTTAGAAAGTTTATCAGGGCTCCATCCCTTTGACTTTTACATTTAACGTGATCATAAACATTCAGGAAAATTATATCAAAGTATTTACTGTTTGTAACAATTTTAAAACAGTGACTTTTCTCTAGCATAGCCTCCAGCTAAAGCGCTATCCAAGTTGTTTTTCTCAGAGGAGCAGCCCTATATTATGCAACAGTAGAAAATGAGGTAAATTATATTATAAGCGCACGGGTTGGGTTTTGAAGTAGACGTCGGCACAAAGCCGTCTTTGATACTTTGCTCCTCGTTGCCGGCGAGCCTTTGACCCGCAGGAACTTCGTTATCCAATCATAAAACCTCCACTTAGATTATTATGGACTATGTTTATAGCTAAGTGGATAATCTTTGTATGAGTACAAATACAGCTAAACGATTTACCCAATGTGAACTATGTTTGGTATTATTATTTTTATTAAACTCATACAATGGGTATACAATAGAAAGCGTTACTACAGAAAACTAACAAACCATTATCATATGGTTTCCTTCTAAACCAGGATTATTTGACAAATTATATTATAGTTCCTGACCGGATCATGGTAAACATGATGTGCATTGAATTGAGTATTTTTATTTGGTACATATCATTATTTAAAATGTTAAAGGAAAGGTACAATACCTTTTGCTGTCATTAGTGTGTCAATTTTTGGAGATGAATAGTTTTGGGGAATTTTCTTAGAGTCGGATCCCGTCTACGCGGCCGGCCAAGAATAGGGGAATTAATTAACTATCCTAGTTTTTTAATTATACTTCCAATAATTAATAAGCGGAAAATTCACTGAAACTAGTTATCTCGACAAATGCTGAATATCACTGACGGCGGCACCTTACTTTAATTTCACGCCTCAACTCAATCCTTTAGATTTAATATCATGAATAACATTATTTAGAAGTATTTAAAGAATTAGAAGACCATCGCCAATTTCAGTTTCACAATGGATAAAAAATTGTTTTGGCTTGTCCAGGTATAAACGTCAAGATTCAGTTAGCTTATTTGTTTAAAGCAATAAGTTTTTATCTTTAAAGTAAACTCTAAACTTGTAACACAATTAATTTTAATTTTTCCTATCATAGATCTTTGTAAAATACAATTTATTAATTACTCAAGTGTAATATTTTTTAACAAAACTTCCTTAAAAGTTTAATTTATCATTTATGAACGAATCACAGATCAATTTTGCATACTTTTTCTGATGCAGTAATTTCGATTGTCCACGGTTGAATTTGAGCTGCTATCATCACGAATACCATAACAACTTAAATTTATTTAGAGCCAATCGCGATAAGGCATTGCAGTTTCATCATGTATAAATTAAGTCAACTGTTAAGTTAATTATCAGTGAAAACTAATCTAGAGGGGGAAAGTCAAATACTGACCTAAAAATAAAACTTGATGGTCCCGATGCGTCAAATCGACCAAAACAAGTGGTTAAACTTTAGACCCTCCGGAATGGCTTCACTCCTCTGATAAGGCAATCGATTAATTGGCTTGCCAGTTGTAAATGGTCGATCATTTGTATTTAATGAGGGCCAACTCAAACAAAAATTTAATGAAAGTATAAATTAAAACATTATCTCAAGAGGATTGTTTTAGAAATCATTTCTTCGATAAATTCAAATTTTAACTTCAGCTACCACAAGTTTTTTCATAACCAAATTTTGAATGGTAAACTACACGTAAATAAAATCATCGACATACAAATTTATTAAATTAGTTCTCGTTTTATTAATTTCTATCATAAAAATCAATGTGAATGTTTTCATTTCATAATTTAATTTTTAGACAAATACAAATTTCAAAAGTTGAAACACATTTTTTATTGACTACTTTTCTGTTTTTATAGAGTAATTTCCGAAATCACAAGACTTAAGGTGCGGCTACACATAGCAGGAAAGGACACGGAAAGGACACGGAAAGGACACGGACAGGACAGTTTCTGATGAATGCTCCCTGTGTTATCAAATGGGAGCGGCTACACATAGCAGGAAAGGACACGGAAAGGACACGGACAGGACATTTGTCGTGTCGGATGGATCGCCAAACGAGCATTCATCCGCCACTGTCTTGTCCTGTCCGTGTCCCGTCCTGGTATGTGTAGCCACCCCTTCCGACACTATCAGAAAGTGATAACGGTAGCTCAGTGTAGTGAGTGTGGCGGACGGCGGGATGAGCCGTGTCGGACGGCTGCGCGCGCAACCTTCCGACGTCTGACGGCTGCGCGCGCAACCTTCCGACGTCTGACGGCTGCGCGCGCAGCCTTCCGACTCAGAAATGTCCTGTCCGTGTCCCGATATGTGTAGCCACCCCATCAGAATTTTGTCCGTGTCCCGTCCGTGTCCTTTCCTTGTCCTTTCCTGCTATGTGTAGCCGCACCTATAAGTACCGTAAACCATTCTCACTATCATTTTTAATAAAACCTGTTCGTCAATAGTATTTTTATTAACTAATGGGGGGGTGATGTTGTTCGCGTCCGCAGCATTCCATTAAAGTTGCACGTACTCCCCGGGTGGTGCTAAACGAACAACAACTTTGGCAGCTGAACTGTCACACACAGTGATCTCTCAGCTATGCCAGCTGCCAGACAAAATCCAAACGGCCCTTTCCAGGGCCAATTTAGAAATTTAGGCTGTGTTTTAAATGTTTGTCATTTTAACGTAGAGGGTCTGAGCAAATCTAAAAGTGACTGCCTCAGCAAGGTGCTGCTTGAAAATGAGGTCGATGTCCTCGCACTGCAAGAAACACACGCAGAAGACTTAGAAAACAGTGCGAGGGGCAACATCCCAGGATATAGGCTGGTGGAGGAAATAGGTCACAGGGTCTACGGAGTGGCGACGTACGTTAGACACGACATAGACGACGTATCAGTCTCCCACAAAAGTTGTGATAACAACATATTTGTTGTTGCTGTTAAGGTGTCTGCGACTACTATTGTTAATGTCTACAAACCACCAAACACCCAGTGGTCAGACACAGTTCTCCCAACTTTTGAACATCCTGTGGTATATGTAGGTGACTTCAACAGTCATCATACCCAGTGGGGATACTCGTCCGATGATGACAACGGCACTCGTCTTTCAAGCTGGGCTGAAAATAACAACCTTTTCTTGGTATATAATGCCAAGGACCCACACACCTTCCATTCAGCCCGATGGCGGCGTGGGTACTCTCCAGACTTGTGCTTTTGCTCCCGTGAACCATCAGCAACACCCGTGCCTACTTCCAGGATGGTCCTAGGTGCATTCCCCCACTCTCAGCACAGGCCTGTAATAATATCAGTGGGAATGCAAATTCCACTAGTGAGATCTTTTCCTCGGCCTAGATGGAACTTTAATAAAGCTGAGTGGGAGGCCTTCTCATCAAGGCTTGATAGCGGCATCAGGTTCATCCCCTCTAAAATAAAAAACTATGATCGGTTCACACGTCTTGTCCTGTCTTCCGCTAAGGCGACAATCCCAAGAGGTTTTAGAAAAGAATACATACCAGGATGGAGCAGAGAGTGCGAAGATCTTTACAGTGAGTTTACAGACACTGCTGACAGAGATGTAGCTGACCAACTACTTAACTCTCTCGACAACTCCAGGAGAGAGAAGTGGGTGAAAACTGTCGAGAACCTGAACTTCACCAAAAGTAGTCGGAAAGCTTGGTCTCTACTCAGGAAACTCTCCACTGGTAAATCAAGTGAAAAACACGATGCCTCACAGCCTAGCCCTCGTGAAATTGCAAAACGCCTCTCCGTACTTTCAAAACCTGTACGTACGTCTGCAGACAGAAAAATTAATTTCAAGCTTAATGAGATAAAGGAGAGTCGGCAAGCACCCTTGGAAGTCTCTAGACCCTTCACTTACGACGAGCTGGAAGTGGCGATTGATGCGATGCCAATTGGCAAAGCAGCAGGTCTGGATGACATTTTCCCGGAGTTTATAAAACACTCGGGTAACAAGGCTAGACAGTGGCTTCTGGAAGTTTTTAACACCACTCTGAAAACCGGCGACATGCCTGGGATATTTAGAAAATCCAAGATCATAGCTATCCTGAAGCCCGGAAAGGATCCAAAACTGCCTGAAAGTTATCGGCCTATAGCTCTTTTAAGTGTTTGTTATAAGCTGCTAGAGAGGTTGATTTATAACAGAATCCTCCCTATTCTCAATGCCAGCATCCCTGTCGAACAAGCTGGATTTAGGCCTGGTCGCAACTGTTGTGACCAGGTTTTAGCTCTGACTTCTTTCATTGAGGATGGGTTTGAGCGAAGACTGAAAACCTCCGTGGCTTTTTTAGATCTGACTGCAGCATATGACACTGTCTGGAGAAAAGGCCTCCTAGTTAAATTTTACGACCTTATTCCTTGCCCTTTCTTGTTGCGTCTCCTCAACTCAATGCTCTCCAATAGGATGATAAAAGTATATCTGGGACGCAGAGAAAGTACGTTTAGGCAACTAAAGGATGGCCTGCCACAAGGGTCAGTGCTCGCCCCACTGCTCTTTAATGTGTATACTGCCGACATTCCTGTAACTCGGTCCTTAAAGTTTATATATGCAGATGATATTGCATTGGCATACCAACACCAGCATTTTCGACAAGCTGAGGAAACACTAACAAATGACCTCACGACCCTCGGTGAATATTTTGAAGCCTGGAAGCTAAATCCAAACCCAACAAAAACTGAGGTTGCTTGCTTCCACTTGAATAATAGACTGGCCAACCAAAAGCTGAAAATCGTATTCAACGGTGTTGAGTTGAAACATAATGACCACCCACAGTATCTGGGAGTCACTTTAGATCGGTCTCTCACGTTTAAAAGCCACTTACAAAAAACGGCAGCTAAGGTGAGAACCAGGACTAACATTGTCCATCACCTTGCTGGCTCCACATGGGGAGCTAACGCACAAGTTCTGCGAACAACTGCTCTATCATTGGTATATTCAACTGCTGAGTACTGTGCTCCCGTGTGGTTAAATAGTGTGCACGTTAGAGAGATCGACGTCCAGCTAAACAGGACGATGAGAGCCATTAGTGGTACACTCATGGCAACTCCTGTACCCTGGCTCCCGGTGCTGTGTAATATCGCTCCTCCTGAAATAAGACGAAGGGATGCACTCATTAGGGAATACACAAAGATCTTATCTGCTCCACAGCTGCCCATCCATGATTGCCTACCCCAGAATGCGGGCCGATTGAGGTCCCGAAAACCACCTCTACGAACAGCCTCCCAGTTGATGGACTCGAACTTCACCATCCATACAAACTGGACTTCCTCCTGGGACGCTTTTCAAGGTCGGAACCATTTCCTGATAGATGACCCGACCGTAGCGGTAGGTGGTATGAATCTTCCTCGGAAGCAGTGGACTATACTCAATCGTTTCCGCACTGGAGTGGGAAGATGTAATTATTGGAAGCACAAATGGGGAATGACACAAGACCAGTCATGCGACTGCGGAGCAGAGTATCAAACTATGGAACACATAGTCGAAGAGTGCCCACTGAGTGCCTTCCCCGAAGGATTGGCCGGTCTGCATAGCTCAAGTGAAGCTGGGCTGCAATGGCTTAGCGCCCTGGATTTAGCTCTATAAAGAGAGATCTAATTTTTATTTTTTATTTTAGTGTTTAGATTTTTACTTATACTGACTCAGGTGCTCTGCATCGCAGAATTTATTTTATTATTCTTAAACCATGGTGGCTGGCTGAATGAGCCATACGATATATATATTAACTAATGTATATGAATGCAGATGAAACACCTTGAAAATAATTTTAATTTCTTTACCACATTTCAGCATAAGTTTAAAATACTTTAAAAAATTTTACTTCCAAATTATTTCAAAACTAAATCGCTTTTCCATCCCAAAATTGGATTCTCCAATTTACTTCTCTGGTGAATAGAAAATGCAAAGAGGTTAGCACATAATATTTAAAGTATGAGGTCTTGTTATAGAATTCCAGTACACAAAGGGGTCTTTGATATTCGGCGCTGAACGCCTTGGCGCCTCAACCGGAGGCATTGTTATCGTAAGGTATAAAAATAATAATCTAGCTGATTTCTTGTAAAACCTTCCTTTACCGGTTATTTGAAGCCGAAGAAAAATTAAGGTTGCATTCGATGGAGAACCGTCTCATAATTAATAAGTAACACTTTATTTAATTTTTTTTTTGTACCATGCAATACCAGTAGAATGTTGTTATTAGAAAACATCAAATATTTCATTCATATTATTTTCATAATTATATCTTATAAGAAAAAAAAGCCTTTAAGTTTCTTTAAAAAAATTAATATGTATAAAAACATACTGTCACTAGTATCTAAATGATAATTTCGTTAGCCAAGAGGATTTTGAAAATATTTTATCTAAATAGACACAGAAATAACCAAATTTTGTAGTCTGCATCTTCGTATTCTAGTCAAGTCTTAGTATGGAACCTAGTCTTAGTATATCAAGAATCTTGACTTTTAGCAAGAAAAAACTGATTTATCATCACAGCACGACTTACAAGTGAGCAGCTCTAGCAATTCTTTAGATGATTAACCACAAAATATAAACACTATAAAAAATACCTCATCCATTACAAAAGAGAGGTAAAAGAATTAACGAAATTATACTTAGAATTTAAGTAATATCATGCTACTATCATATACTATTTCTATATACAGGTCGTACAATAGTAACTTTTTGTAAAACATGATTAAACCGAATAAGAGGGAAGTTTCCATTTCACAACAATAATTAACCAGACTAAAATTGAACAAACTGTAATAAGTTAATTAACCCCATTATAAAAACAAAGTTTCAACTTCAACTATGGATAATTATAAATAGCAGTGCAAGCTAAATATAAATGTTACCTTTGTAAAATTCATTAATCATAAAAGTATTTTTAGTATCGATTTCATAACCAAATAGAAAACCAAAGCCGGTTTATTCTCTACCGCGAAATAGTGTGTACCGTTTGTTATTAGTTTTTAATTAAATTCTTCCACCGTCATCAAAGTTTTCACGTGTAATGTTTGCTCACAAAGATATTCTACAATTAGTTTGATTAAACAGTGTTTAAAAGCCATGTCATGTAACTCTTTGATTTCTGGTCGAACCATAAATGAATTAGAAGCCATTATTAACGCAACGTTCATAATAACCTTATTACTGCAATTATTTTAATTTGTTAATTTGTTTTGCTTTGTAACCTATCAAATAATTATAAATGTAAAATGCCTTTCATTTTCCTTTAGTTTTCATTATTATATATCTAGTGTTGCTCAATTCAAGAGCATTTTATATTAAGGGCAAAATATACATTAGAAAGTAGGCCTATAAAGTTTTCTCATTAACAATCCATAAGGAATATCCAGGCCATCTTCTGCCACATCAATACAGGCTGTTTGGTAACTTTACTATAGTGGTATACTTTGTAAATAATCAGTGTAAATCTGTTATAAAAGTATTTGTTTAAGAAATTTGTAAGTTTTATCCTATAAAACATAATTTATTAAATCAAAACCTTTGTTGTTAAGATCTTTCATCATAGTTGTTAGTTTCAAAATATCGTAAAAGTACATTCTGAGTGGAATCCCCAGTAGTTCATTTAAAATAGTCTATTAGGTACATAAAAACTTTTTGTCCCATTTTCAATTAAGTTTTTTTAATTGTCTCTTAACATAGACGTACAACATAGTAGAAAAGTATTATTTTATTATGTAACTATGTAGAAAAATTCAAGCCATTGTTAAATAATTAATTCAAGCCATTGTAGAAAAATTCAAGCCATTGTTAAATAATTAATTAAAATGTTGTCATTAAATCAATAACCGTACTAAATAGATTTTACTCAATCATACATGGCACGGTATAAATAATTAGGGACCAAACTAAATTAACTTCAATTACTGTATCATGTCAAAACAAACAGTTTTGTGTATCAATTCCCGTAAAAAATTTCGCATTTCTAGATTAAAGAGGAGTAGACACTTTAATTTATCAGGGAAAGAGCAGAAATAAACTAAATATAACTAAATTTCAATTATTAGAGAAATTTTAAGGAAAGCGTTTCTTTTTCTTTTTTAGATTAAAAACAGAAACAAAAAAAAAATACCTTCCGTCAGCCGAGTGCTAGATTTTTATAACTGTACACATTCCCTGTAACGAAAGCTTAGTTAGTTCTTCGAAGAAGAAGTTCCTAAGAGTTTTTCTAGTATGAAATACCATTTTCACATATCGATATTCAACTAGAGGAAATTTTATATTTTAAAATAATGTCTGTCACACCATTATTAAGCACTTTATTGTTAACAGCAACAGTCAGTTTAAATATATTATTTATACAACTACAGCTAGTTGTAATATAATTTTATATTTTCGCAAAAGGTGGTTCATGTTTGTTTGTCTGTTTGTTTTCATCATAACGTCGTGGATATTATTATGGAAATACATGCGTCAATTTAGATAAGGAATTGTCATGACTAGGCTATAGCCCTGAAAAACACACTGCATGTGAGGGAGTGACAAGACAGTATATAAAGTATATTTCGTCACTAGTATAGAAAATAATCGTTCCCGGTGTAAGATCGAGTATCGGGTTCGAGGCAAAGCCGAGTACTTGAATTAAATTGAACCCCGATATACTACTTTCGGACGGGTTACGAACAGTGTTATAAAAGTTAAAAATTTTGACCTACATACCTCATCTTACATTGTTATTCGTTTATCTTATATTTTAACTTATTTCAGCTGTTAAGTATTAATACATTGACTAATATCATTATAGAGGCAACAAGGTTAGAGTACTCAACAGATAGAGAAAAGTGTCCCCTGTTGATTTTCGCCATATTACCCACAATTCCCAACGTTTCCTTGGAAAACCAGTCCTTTGTTTAGACTTTCCGAGCTGTTATTTGTCATATTACCTTCACCTGACCGACGACGTTTCCACGGTAACCAATCTCAATAGCCGGTTCACAGACCATCAAATAAAAAGGTTTTAAAACCAACAACAAAACAACAACTAATCAGATGTTTTAAAAGTATAATCTGTGATTTTTGAAGCTGGTTGTGACCAATCAGAAGAGCTAAAACTTTTAACCAAGGAAACGCTTGTATAGTATGGGGTAGTTTCCAAGGAAACAGCGAGAATCGTGGGTAAAATGGCGCAAACCAACAGGGGACAAAATATTAACTTATGTTGAGCACTCTATATCTATTTAACCTCGTTGAATAGAGGATTGTGGTTATGTAATTTTTTTCAACAAGCAAAACAAATAATTTTATTTCCGACGTAGTCCCGAAAACTAATGTTTACCACACGCTTATCAAGCCCATCGGGAATCGACAAGTTTCGATCACATCTGACTGTTCAGAAAACAACATTTATCGCAAGAGTATGATGAAAAAATAAATTTAAATTCAACATTTTAAAGTTATTCCCAGCTTTGCGCGTGCACACCCAGCACCTATTTGGCCGCGCAGTGCCGTAATAGTTCTGTTGGCAGCCAGTCGCGGCGCTCCAAAGCCAGAGCGCTTCTTATCTGTATGATAAACCTCTTACAAACATCCGCCTGAACATCTCCCCCCCCCCCCTCCTAAAAGTTCCACGAGATATGTTTATTCACCTCCATGTATCATCCACATACCTAGAATGTGAAATCCTCTTAGCTTATTTATTTCTTTAACTTTAATATTTTAGGAATATGTTTTACCAATTTAATGTAAATTTTGAATGAATTTGGAAAAAAATATCTCCATAATAACTCATCACTCACTTAGTTTGCCACAGTTCATAAAACAGCTCATTATTATTTGTTTTAAGTCTTAAATTATTTGTTATACTTAAGTAAAATAAAGTAAAGAGCGTAACAAAAATACTACACCCTTTAAATACTGAATATTAAACAATGTATCTTATAATAGTTTTTCTGTGGAACTAAATGGGGGGTTATTTATAAGCTGCGTTTTACCTTTACATGTCCCAAGGTTTTTTTGTGCAACAACGCCAGAAGCATTGTTGTTAAGAGGAGAACATAAACGCTTCCAGGCCAAGCGGTCCAAACCCCTCAAGTTAGTGGGCATCCCGGGGATCGAACCCGTGACCTATTAAACTGAAGTCCAAGACGCTAACCGCTAGGCTAGCAAGACGCCCAAAGGTTATGTGAACCAAAATTAGTGAGTATGAAGATGTTTATTAACTTACAAATTTGTACAAATTCGTAATTCAAAGTATTAGTCATCAATCACATAGGACTATCTCAAACTCGCCACAGTTTTTTACTCACTGCGAGCCCTACTTACTACAAGTCATTAACTACAATTGCAAATAAATGTATACAATGTTAAAAGACCCTCTAAATACAGGACATTAATTTGAAAGATTTGATTTTTTATTTTTAAGTAGGCCTAAGGTTTTACCTTGAAAATATGTCCTACAGTCAAGTATAGTAAGCTAAAATTTATATTTTGTAATATGAGGGTGTTTAGTAAATCGCTGATTAAGGTTATTGCTATTTCAATGGTTTGGTTTTTAATGGCCATTTATGCTTGATTATACGATGAATGGATAACGATCACATGATTGGAGTTTAAGTGTCACGTGAAGCGTGTGTATTACGATTATTTTTACACGAAAAGTGGGCAGAAGAGTTTACTTTTAAATAACGTTTGTTTCCTGTAACGATCTATTCACCTTAAATGTAGCGTTTGAAAAAAGGAAACACTCAAACATTTATATTTATTTTCATCACACTACATCGACATCACCTGTTTTCGATCCTCGTTTCTACAGTCGAAACACCTGTTTTGCCGGCCTAGGCCGGCAAAATTTTCCGGCCTAGGCCTGCAAAATCAGCTGGCCTAGACCTTACATAAAAACATTCACAACACGTTGTATCACAAAAACATGTGACTGCAACAATGAAATGAATTGGTTGCCTAGCAACCGGAAACACATTGCATCCCGCTAGATTAGGTTAGTAGTTTGCTTGGCTTAGTTGTTTCGCTCTGAATAAAATATTTTTTCATTAGTATAATATTTATTGCATTGTGTAGTGTGATGAAAAATATCGTTCGTAACTCGGGCCGAAAGCGTTTTGCCAACCCTCGATCGTTTCAAGTTCTCGACTTCGTCTCGAACTTGAAACACGATCTCGGGGCCGGCAAAACGCCACTTTCGGCCCTTGTGACGAAATATACTATTAAATTTATATAAATTAAGTTTTCAAATTTTATACTACTATGAGGTACGATGATGTCAAGATTTAGAGCCAACACTATGTGACATCGCTATGAAAAACATAATATTTCAGTAAGATGATCATTTTCAATTATGATTGTTAGTCTTCTAGATTCAGTCTTTATAAGTATGTATATTTTATTTCAGGTCTTTTATGTACAACTGTAAAATATAATCATTGCCAAGTCTTTACAAGTCTTTATTAGTTGACCATCTTGTAACAGAAATAACTAAGATTTATTACATCAGGCCGAACAATAACATGAGGATGACATTTAAAGGCCATTTAATTAATCAATACGTTCGTAACACTTTTGTTGAGATTCTCTATCCCTTTACAATTTAAAAGTTTATTCCTTTGGGTTTTAGATCTTTATCATTCGACAAAACTTTATCATTTATATCCTCTACGAAGTTGACCTTTAACACCTACGACCCTCCTAGGATGTTGTAAATGAATAAAACTATTTTCACCCCTTTAAATTACTAAACAAACTAACTCTTGGAGTTTATTATTTATATTAAAGCAGTGCAAACCGTATAACCAATTATTTTAAATAAAGGCGCCTATAAAATCTCTCTAATCACGCTCAAATTAATGTAGCTTGGGCGAAGCCGTTCTTGACTGACTGTCTTCCATCTTTGCGACTTACAAAAGCCAAGATTCAATTTAGATCACCGCAGAGATACTGTCCCGAGCCCAACTGATTATAACGGCTTCGTAAGACTTCATAAATTTGGATTTTGTACCTCGGTTTAAACTTCCCCAGTTTGCGGTAGAACGAATACATTTGGTGGGATTATCCATTTTTAGACGTTGGTGGTTTTAAATTAACCTTTAAAAGGTTTTAACAAAAGACCATCTTAAATTTAGGTTTAATAATTAATTATTATCGTGCACATTGGCTAAAATTGGAACGATAATACAAAATCACTTTGACATGCATAAAACTAAAACAATACTGAAAATAATAATAGCTCGAGGTAAAACTGTTCTGGTTGTCAAGTTTTTGGTACTTCAAAACAATAATCCTTCAGAACAAACATCAGGGCAAGTCCTCGGGGTCCAGTAACCTGACAGGAGAATGACTCAACGTCCAGTCCGCCTCTACCTTCGCATTATTGACAAGGAAGCCATTGTGTTTCTTGTGGTTGCTAATTGGTTTGTTTGATAAGTAGCTGGATTTTACATCAGGAGCGCATGGTCTTTAGTAAAAAGTGAAACTCGGTTAAAATACAATTTATTTAGAATGCTAATAGTTTAGATTGATTGAGGGACTACTACTTAAAATTTGAATTTCATAGCCTCAACAGTTGTTTCCTATGTAGTTACCTCACAGCAAAATTTGTCATTATTAAACTAGATAAAACCCTATAAGGTTAACACCATAAGGTAACTGTTTTTAGGGTAACCACCTCCATTATTTAATTCTTTCTTAAAACTTAATATAAAAATTGAATCACAATCAAGCAGAATTTACTTTGAAACTCAGCTTGCAAGAGCTTAACAAATGTGAGGTGATTTTTAAGTATCTTATCGATTGAAATTAACTGCGTAATAAATCAATGCCCATTATTTATATAAATTATATTTACTCTGGTATTATAAGTCTAGTGTATTACTAGATTATGACTTATAAATTGAATTTGACAATAAATACCCATGAATTCAAAACCAATAAAATAATAGATAGGGGAATTCTTTTAAAAATTTGTAATATATCATTTTATATGAATATTAACTTCCACCAATTTTACCTATGTCACCATTCACCATAGGTAGGCCTAATCGTAATTGATTTTATTGAGCAATACAATTTTCTTTTATATTTGACAAACTAACGATTTCTGAAATGCAAAAATGAACAATAATGAATAGGAAACTGATAAATTGCCTCACATATTACTTCACTAGAGAGTCCAAGCATTATAGTATATTTCGTCACTAATCCGGAAAGAAGTCGTTACCGGTGCAAGATCGAGTTTCAAGTACGAGGCGAAGCTGAATTCGATCAATCACCGGTATACCACTTACGGACCAGTTACGAACAGTACTTTTCATAATACCACATTTAATAAATATAAAGTCTGAATAAAAGTTAGTAAATTTTGGCCTATATACCTTTTCTTACTTTGTTATTTGTTTACCTTGTATTTGAACCGTGTTCAGCTGTTAGAACCAAAAAATCATTAATTTGATTAGGTGTCCCGAAAACTACTATTTTCCGGACTGTTTACCCAACCCATCGGAAATGGATTAGTTTCGATCACAGCTAATGTGAAACGATGTGTCCAAAAACAATGTTTTCATCATACTGCACGTAGAACAGCCGTTTTCTGGCCTGTATTTAGTCCACAAAGTCTGCGTTTTTTGTAGCCTTTTAGGCCCATTCTATACGGACCGATTGTCGGCGGCGGATCTGCTCATGCGAAATCTGCCGTCGGCCGGCCATTCTATACGAGCGGTTAATCGGCGCAACAGTGTTGCCAACCATTCAGTTAATGTAAAAAATACAGCATTAAGTAAAATTTATATCTGACCTTGCTAAAATTGTTTCCACTTATATTATCATGATTTACAAATTATGTAACACAAGAAAATATTCAATTGCGATCAATTAAAATTATAAAATGATTTATAAATAATTATAAAATTACAAAAACATTGTATAAACATACGACATTACCATTCAAATTAGAAAGGAAAAAGTCTTTTTTTCAATTAAGTGATGACGTATTTATGTTTAAAATACCCCCTGTCGCAGCAGACCTGCGTACTCAGCGAATTTCCAAATTAGTAATATTAATTTTGACCAGCTAAACTTGTAAACAAAATTTCATCAGGTGCTCGTAAATAGGGAAATAAATGTTTATTCTCCTTAAGATAAATATAGGGAAAGAGTAAGCAGGTATGCTGCCATGGGGGACACTAAAAGTAGGTTTTTAGCATAGAAAAAATTTATTTCGACCATATAAAGCCATATAGTAAGATTCATCAATATCTGTCCATAAATAAAAGAGTTTGCCTATTCTCCATATGATTAACATGGGAAAAGAGTATGCAGGTTTGCTGCCATGATAAGTACAAAAACCAAGATTTTTTACCTTAAATGGATGAATCTCAACCAAATGAAGCTAAATACCAAGTTTCATCCAAAAATATTGGTGAATAAGTGAAATATTAACACATCCTTACTCTCCATAAGATCAACATTGGAGCCCCAAAAGACAATGTACTGTCTTTAGACTTTGTAATATCTCAGTAACCAATGGAGATAGAGCAAAGCTTCAAAATACTAAATTGTGTGTTTTTTTGAGCTAAATCCAATAGTCAAAATAAAAATTTAAAATTTTTAAAATTTATATATGAAAAATGCAAAAAAACCCATTTTTGGGGTACAAAACCCCCCAAAACTACCCCTTCCGGTAGGTCGATATGTCTGGTTTTCGAACTCATCCGAATAAACGTAGGATTACACATCTCTACCAAATTTGGTGTCGATCGGACCATTTTTACGAGAGTTATCGTGTCTAGGGACACATATATACATATATATATATATATTTTAATGACTATTATTTTTGGTCTCTGGGCACCTCAAAACGAAAAAGTAACATGGTCCCGGGCTTAGGTCTTACCATGAGACCTACGGTAATAGCTTATTCCCTATGGGAAATTCGCTAAAATGACTTTATATGATTTCAATATTTGCAATATACTGAAAATATTACAAAAGTTATAATAAAAAGGGATAATGTATGGCCACAAACTCCTACGAAACATGTATACTAAAATACAAGATTGGTCAATATTCGATAATTATTTTTTTTTTTAGAGAGAAATAAAGGTAGAGATGACTAAATAATACAACTAACTTTAAGAAAGAAAATAAAAGATACAGGTAGGCTTATATACCTATAAATAATTGAAAGGGCCTGATACATTTTGACCGGTATTATGTAACAACTTGACATGGCCTTTGAACTGTATAACCGTCGGTCGAGGCATATAGTAATCATTTAAACTTATTTTGTCATGTAATCAGTAAGTGACCAATTACACTAAAGTAGGCCAACCGGTATGTAATTGAAATGAATAACCTCTGCGTCATTGAGATAAATATAGTTGTATTTGCTTGTTTTCGTGAATAGTGAATGCAGACAAAAACTAACTGTACATTGAATTTTTACCTCAATCCAACATTGAGATTTTTAACCTTGTCTGCGTAATCTTTAGATGTCACTTCGTATAATTTAGGATGTTTTTCAATTTTTAGATATATGAGTTTTTCACGTCAAACATATTTTCTAAAAACAAAAACAAAACAAACTGGAAAACGGTGAAGACAACAAGGATCAGGTAAGGCAGTGAACGAGAAATGGCGAGAACGAGAGAGAAATTACGAGATTTGGCGTGAGGTTGCGAGATCGGCGGCGGAAGCAGAATATACCGCGTCACAACGCGTTAAAAATCTGCCCGTATAGAAGCTCCCATTTAAACTCTATTGTTCGGTAAAATATCAGCTGATCGACGCCGACAATCGGCGGCAGACAATCGGTCCGTATAGAATGGGCCTTGAAGTGCACCGAAAAAAACATATGTTAATTTTTTCCGTGTGCTAACCTCAAAAGTTGTTTTTTTGTTTTATTAAGCGAAAACCATACTAATCCAAAACAAATAAGGCCAATGTAAACAAAAACCTACTTGCAGACTAAAATTTTAATGCAAGATTTTGACATTTGTTTAATTCAAACGTATATATCAGCTGTTTGTAAGGAATATTTAAATTAAGATGGAAGTCAACTAATAAACGTAAACAGATAATGAAATTTAAATTAATTTACTTTAAAATGAGTTATCCATTTTTTGCAGTTTGATGAAAAACGTTGTTCATCACTCGGACGAAAAGTGTTTTTTCTGCGCTTCCACGTAATACGTGATTGCGCACAGAAAAAAATCCACTTTCCGCCCCAGCAATGAAAACTACTATTGTCTCAAGGGCATGATTTAAAGATGTTACAGATGTTAAAACTATTAAAAATCAACCGAATAACATTCAAATAACGAACTATAATAAAACAATTGAACTATTATAAAAAAATTGAATCCCGCAGGACAAAGTAGCGCTAAACGTTTAAATGTGACGGTTGTTATGATTCTATCCTACAAAACCGTCACACAGTAACAATAGAACACGGGCATTCATTAATAAAAAACCTTTATGACGGGCAGCATGTTGTAACTGGGAGGTACAACTATAAACACTAAATACTCGGTCTGCTAACCTGGCATTAACAATGCCACCGCCAACAGCTGTTTGTAATATTAATAAAATAACAGCTGACAACCAGATCTACGCTGAACAAGCTGGTCGCGTCCTCCCCGTCTCTCTGGCTGAAATACCGGTTTTAGGTTTGAACCTACATTTATGCACTATCCACTCAGAATGGGATATTTATATACGACTATTATATTGCATTGCTTAAGGAAGGTTGCGCACTAAAGAGTCAATTTTATTGAATTAACCTTGAGTACTTGAGAACCAGGACCGTTATACTCAACCACTCATTGTAAGATATAGAGTGATATAGTTTATTAAATTAATTGAACGGCAACTTATGAATTACAAAATTTTTATTTTACGTATTTTTCTCGTTAGTATACATAAAAACTATGATTTATTTTGAAAGATGTGTAATAACTTGAATGAATAATAAAGTTAACTTTAGATAGGCCTAGCACCCATAGTGTATTTACTTTTCTCGATCCACTCTAAACACACATAAAATGTTCCTAGTTCGTATAGAAGGATATATTTAATCACTTTAAAATTGATTAATGTTTTATTATTCGCAGGATATAAACAGAGACTAATAGAGTACACTGTTTTTATTACCTTAATCGATAAGTCCGTTTTACCGAATGGAATGGCTTTAAACACCTAATGCATGTGTCTAAAATTTGTTATCACTAAACATATTTTTTACGAACTTATTTATAATAAATTTACAAGCTTTGCTCACCTGGACTAGTCTGCCAACTAAGGCCTCCTATGAACATCTTTCTGTAACAAAAACGAAAATAGTTAAACACGTTAGAATACAAACTAGCATTAATTTACATGCTATGTAAATGATGATCCAAATGTTAAATGTATGGATATTTCTGTACATAAAGTAAAAAATACGGTAAAAATGAATCTATACAAAATACCATTTATAATATTTACAATCAACAAAAACCTAAAACAAAGTACATAAAATGAAAAAGTAATAATATACATAGGAGACTCACATGTTGGTCTTGATAGTATGCATAGGTATTATTGTAGTAGTTTTAATTTAAGTCAAGTATTAAATATCTATTTTATACCGTATAAGTAATTGTAAAACTAATTGAAAGATCAAATCGGCAGTATTTTGCACTGTATAAGCTTCATTTTAAATTTAATATAATTTTGCTCCTATTAAGAGCTATTCAATCATATTTTTCATTAATTTTAGTTAAACTTAAAACTGATTAAAATTAAATAAACAATATAAATTAAAATAAATATTAGAAACGACTTAACTTTTACGACACTACTATACTTTGAGTATTACAATCACATATAAACAAAACGTAATCCTTGGCAGAACAAGCAATGATAGAAAAAACAAAATATTCAGTCTTACGCAACACAAGACGATATTATTTTTGACACGATAACACGAGATTTTCATATCGGCTGTTTCAGAAAATTTACGTCGTCTTACACAACACAAGAATGTTGTTATTTTTACACAATAACGCAAAGTTTTTATATCGGTTGTAGCAGTAAATATTGCCTGTATAAACGCTGACAGGGATAAATAAAGTTACGTTATATTAAAGCATTTAAGTCAACAGCAGAGTTTAAAAAATAATATGTACTACATATTTTATCTACGATCCGTTGCAAAGAGCACGAAAAATTATTACATGTAACTTAAGAGCTACATTATTGAACCAAATTCGAACCTGTTGCATAATAAGCTCTTAAAAGTGCAGGAGTCTCATTAAAATACAGGTTTTAGACCAATTTGAGCTTGGAATTTGAAGAATGTCTTGGTATTATAGACACAATTCGCACATCAGCTGATTGTTCCATTAGCATTCAAGTTTAAGTTTCTTAAGTACCAGGGGATCGAGCTTATGCTCAGTAAAATTATTACTTTCGTTTCTTACACAAAGCTCGTTCACTCCGCTCACTCGCCAGACCGATGGATACTGCACTTTGGTATTATCTATACTTATTTAATACGCTAAGGGTTTTTTTGTCTTGAGAACTCCTCCTACAATTTTCAACCGATTTTAAAGTTTTTGGTGTCATTGGATAGGGCTTGGTCTGTAGTTGTTTCCGCCAAAAACCGATGAGAATCGGACTGAAAATAAAGGCTTTATCCATCATTGAAATCTAAAAATTTCCCATTTAAATAACATAGGGATTGAATAAAGTATTTTAAATATATGTTAATAATCAGCTGTAAATACGTGTAGTTTTTTGTAATTACAGATATTCACAATATTGGATTGGTCGGATGTCATTGATTTAGAGCTAAAGTAACATTTTTACTGTATTAAAATAAATTGCTCGATTTCGAGCAACACGTATACTAGTTTTCCTAAACCACAGGTTAAAGATGTAACACATTGGTTTATTTTATCTACAGTTATCAGCTGATTTTTGTTCTATTTTAAAATCTCCATAAGGATAGCATGAAAGTTTTGAAGGGCTCTAGGACGAAAACCGGATTTTCCCCAGACATAGGACCAGAGACCAGACATAGGACAATCGATTAGTCGTGGCCAAAACACTCATGTACAACTAAAAGATCAAACATCTTTAGAGCGAAAAAAATTGTTGCCCGTACAAACATTGCTTGTTTTAGAGTATAATAAGATGTGATCACCTCGAAAGAATATGATCTTATATGTAAGTGGGAACGACGATTAGGTCAAGTGCCTCGAGTGTGGCTACGTTTTGGATGGATAACCGCCCATAACACACAATTTTAGATAATGTTTACTGCTATTTTTACAGCTATTTACCAATTAAGCTAGTCGCAGTGAATGCAATGATTGTATTCTGCCTTTATATACCCTAACACAATCGTTGATTCATAAACTTCTATTTGCTTTTTTATTATTCTTTTGCGAATAATGTAACTTAATAATATAACGAATGAAGATACTTAGATTGTAAAATCGATGAAGACATGGGGTAGACGGTGAGTGTAACGTTATGTGAGTGGCGATGGAGGGGTGGTGGAGGGGGTGGGAAGGGGTAGTGGATGCATGTGGGTCAATGGCGTTGGGGAGGTCACTGGTACGAGAACGGCAACAGGTACAGTGCTGCGGAAATATTACACTGCAAAGAATTGTGAAATGTGATCGCTTTATTTATTCAAAATAGCCTACAAAATGAACAAGTGCTGAAGGAAGGTGTAAAAATATGTTAAAAAGGGCTCGATAATTAATTAAATGTTAAGATTTTACTTAGATTATTCGGCTGAAGATGTCGGTATGCATGGCTCAATATTTTTATATATTTAATCAACTAATATCTTTCATTGTTTAATTTGAGTATTTTTCAATCAAGTTTAATGTTAATAAAAGTTTTCAAACGAATAAAACTGTTTGAAAACGTCCTAAATTTACATCTTTCTTATTTAATGTGGTTAGGGATTTTATTTGAATAGGCTAATGCAATAAAAATAAATGTCTTATTATATGTTGGTAGTAGTGTGTTTTGGTCACTTTTAAAACCGGCCACGTGCCCACCGGGCCACGTGCCGCGGCAGCTGGCGCCAGCTGCCATGTCACATAGCTTCCGGTGGGGGTTAGAGGGTATATATGAGATGCTGTAGTTATATTTTATGCCATATAGGTTGGGGTGGAGATGGCGATAGTGTTGGCGTTAGGGTGAAGTGAATTTGCGCATAAAATTAAAATTAAAAGTTAGTTCAAAATTGAAATTCGTCGGTGTTAACGAAACTCTAACAGTTGAAGAAAAATTAAGAGTTAGTTCAAAATTGAAATTCAAACTTATAACTGAGATGCGGAAAATATGTCAAGGTCATCCAGAGTAAGTTTTAAAAAATTCTATCCAACTATCACCAGAAATAGTTTTAAGTTGAAGTAGTTGGTGATAGCGGGATAATTGATTCGTGCCATGGGAGAGGTGTTTATCGTTTGAAAGTTGGCGATCGAATGAGAAGCGCCGCCTAGGGAGAGGGCTTATAAAACGGCAACCTTCCCCCACCACCCCTTCCCCCACTCCTTTAGACCAATAACCGGTCGCCGACTCTATGTGGTGAAACTGAACTAGACATGGCGGCCGCCATGGATAATTCTAACCTCAAACTTTAGCTTAGCTGAAGAGAATAGAGGAGCATGAAGTAGGAATTGTGGTGACAGCGCTTATATGAGGAATAGTAGGGGTAAAATAAAAAAACTTGTTGAACACAGTCGATAGGTGTAACAAGTTCAAAGTTGTTGAATTGTAACATAGAATGCAAAATGTTGTAAATAACATTATCATCAACATTAACCTGCGAAGTCTTTGAGTATAATGGGTTAAAACTGTACTTCTTCCTAACTCTATTTAAATTAGTTCTACACTTTGAAATTGAAGGTTTAGAAGTACTTCGTAATATGTGTTGTGTTCGCAAAAGCTTTAATTTTAAACATTGTGCAGTCATTATAACCGATGTGTTAAGTTCAGAAGTTAAAAGAAGACTGAGATATAAAATGAAGTGTAAAAGAAATTGAAACAGAACGCCAGAGTAGTAATTTTATAGGTTAGAATTTACGAAGGCTATTCCATGGATAATTCTAACCTCAAACCTAGTAAGTGAAGTAGTCATAACATAAAACTAATGAGAGATGATGACCGAGCGGATGCGAGGCAATGAATGTTTGTAGCGCGATAAACTACCCACCTTTATAGAGGCAATAACTCCAGCCAGATGGCGGCAGATGGCAAGCAAATGACTGGTTGACCGACTTTCACCTGAGTAGTAAGAGAAGTAGGGTTCTGTGTCTATCCCTACTCCTTGGGGTCAATGACCGACCGGAAAGGTCAATGACCCCCCCCCCCCCTCCCCCCCCCCTCCCCCCCCGAAAAAATGGAGCCCCCCCTCCCCCCCCCTCCCCCCCCCCCCCGAAAAAATGGAGCCCCCCCCCCCCTTCCCCCACTCCTTCCCCTACTCCTCTGGGTCAATGGCCGGTCACCACCTTTCCCTACTCCTTCTAGGCCAATGACCGGTCACCACCGGTTGCTGACTCTATGTGGTGAAACCAGACCAAACATGGCAGCTGCCATGGATAATTCTAACCTCAAACCTGCTGCGCATACAACGAGTTCTCCGGACCGGAATCAGTCCATGCTATGCGCATGCGCCTAGTCCTGTATTACTCACTTTAGCGCTACTGCACATGGATAATTCTAACCTCAAACCTTGGTTTTGTGTTGTTGCGCATGCGCCGCTCCCCACTCCTTTGCCTTCCTTTTACACTGCTGCGAACTGGACTGGATTGAACACTGTACTGGAGTGAAACAACTTCCCCCACTACTCGAGAATCCGAGGAGCAATACGAGCCTGATCTTAGCGTTAGTCGTCAACAAACTTTCATAGCGAAAGGTTGTTGGCGACTCAGCAAGAGGTTTCAAATATATAGTAGGCCTATATATATTTGAACTTCTTCTACTACGTTGCGTTTTTTAATGCAATGTAGTATGTGTGTGTGTGTGTGTGTGTGTGTGTGTTTAGTTTTAAGTTGTATTTAATTTAAGAAATAATTTGCGCATTGCGATGTTAGTTATAAGTTGGGTTTAGCATTAAGGTGTATTAATTTTAAGAGGTGTTTAGCATTAAGGTGTATTAATTTTAAGAATAATGATGGTATTTGGTTGTGTTGAATTATTTGGTTTTTAATAATGATGTGTTGTTAGTTTTAAGTGTTGATATTAATAATTTATGTTGTTGTTTTGCCTTTCAGCTAGATGTTAGGGGGTAGATTAACTGTAAATTCAGAAGTTCAGTTGAACTTCACTTAGAAGGGGTGGGACATCCGCAAATTGCGGACTAGGTTTTTTGCATTTTGTTTAGGAATATGATGGGTGGGATTAGTTTGGGTGGGTGTTAGAGTTGCGTTTCTGCATTAGCTGTTCCAGTTTCCCTGAAATTAATGGTTACGCTTTGATGCGGACGGGACGTTACGCTTTGATGCGGACGGACCAGGGCCTCCCTGCTGTTCCAGTTTCCCTGAAATTAATGGTTACGCTTTGATGCGGACGGGACGTTACGCTTTGATGCGGACGGCCCAGGGACCTCCCTTGCAGAACGCAACTAGTGGGTTGGGAGTGGGAACCGCTAGGCAAACAGGGTGGTGGGAACAGTATTACTGTTCCCATCACCTTGGATCATTATAAATCTTGAATGACCTTGACCCACTTTCGGAAGGGTCAATGACCCCCCCCCCCTCCCCTCCCCCCCCCCGAAAAAATGGAGTCGATTCCCCCCCCCTCCCTCCCCCCCCCTCCCCCCCCTCCCCCCCGAAAAAATGGAGTCGATTCCCCCCCCCTCCCCCCACTCCTACCCCCACTCCTTCCCCCACTACGGGTGAACGACCGGTCATGACCTGAAAAATTAAAATGGCTATAACTTGATAATGGATTGACGGATTTGGACAAGCGATACATCATTGAAAAGGTCTATGTAAGACAAACATTTTGGTAAAAGAAGAATTTGGTTATCTTATTTTAGTCAAAAGTTATGCGAATTATTTTAAATAAATACCTTCTCTTTCCCCTTTTCCCCCACCTCCCAGGTAAATAATCAGTCTCGGCCAGCTGCTACCCCTCTCATTTGCATATTGTTATAAAAGACGCACCGACTGCGGCTAACATTTCATTCTGATTACAGACGTTACGCTGCGAACTTGGAGCCACAACCATGTTATCTCTGCCAACTACAACTTCTACTTTAACTTCTACTTCGACTTCTATTTCTACTACGGCTGTTCCTGCACCTAAGAAAACTCTTCGCCTCAAAAACCTTCCTGATTGCTACAAGAATCGACTTGCATCTCAACCTTCAACTTCTGGAGCTATTCTTCCGCCAACCAACACTTCTAGACTTCGTAGTATTTTTTCACCGCCTTCGCCTTCAAAGGACTCCGCACCACCATCAACTACTATGCCGCTACTGCAGAAGCCAGTTCACCACCATCCTAATACCCCTTCCGTTGAAACCATTGTTCATCGTCTTAGCACACCTATTATCCCACTATCACCATTGCCTCCTACCCCACCACTTAGTACACCTGAAGATCATACCTATCACAAAACTGATTCCTCTCAACCTGCTACTAAATCATCTCCTAAATCAGCTCCTAAACCAGCTTCTAAACCAGCTCCTAAACTTACTCCTAAACCTACTCCTAAACCCGCTCTTTCAGAGCAATTTCAATTATTACAAGAAGAGCGTCGTAGGGCATTTAGCCGTCCCACTACTTGCCCTGAAATGCTTACTAGGGGAATTAAGAAAGGATCACCTTGTGGGAGGAAATGTGTAAAAAACGAAAGTTTTTGCCGTGTACATGTCGTAAAACACATTTCTGAACCACAAGTGACAGAAACCCCCACTGTTGAATACCAATCTAAAATTATTGGTGTGAAAGGAAATAGGCTTAAGAGAGGTTGTGTCTATTTTTTTGAAAGTGTTATTGACAACAAACACATTTTGGCAACTTGTAACGGCGTAAGATATAATATTAAAGTGATTGAATCCTTGCGCAAAGAGAAATCAGTTTATGAGTTAGACTCTAAAGACTATCTCCTCAGACACAAACTGGATGGTATTACAAGGTGGGGGCGTAGCAAGTAAATTCACATAGCTTTTTCCAAATTATTGCTTAAAACAATACTGGGGGAGAAACACAACGCGTTATAGCGTTGTGTTTCTCCCCCATTATTTTTTAACACTCTAAGTCTCGTGACCTACTAACCTACTTCCATCCAAGTAGTAAGAAAAGTACTTCCCCCACTCCTTTGGGTCGATGACTGGTCATGGTCAGCACCTATCCCTCATTTGCATACTATTATAAAAGCGGAGCGAGCGTTGGTCACCCCTTCATTTTTCTTCTACACGCCGCTCTTGTCGTTTCGTCTCTGCTGTTTACAATATTTCTTGCTTCAAAATGCCTCCTCATCTGAATGAAAATTTTAATTTTTCTGAAATTTCTGATGTTTTTGAACAATCTGAAGACACTTTAAGTAACGACAGTGAAAGTGAAGATGATGAGGACGATGATGATTATACTGTTGAACTTAGTGAAGAACGTAAAGTCATAGCAATTGATCCACAATTTCCATTTGATACAATAGAAAAGTTTATGGCTGAAGCTAATAAATGGTTGGACTCAGGATGTTATGTACGAATTGACTCTTTTATATTGTATGGTGATAGTCATTCTTTCCTTGTCACACCAAATGACAGAGACCGCATGTTGCAGTGGGCACAATCTATGATGGAGTGCTACGAACAAGGTGTGGACACTGGCGGCTATTTTCTTGCACAACTAGTGTAATAACAAATTACCCTCCCCCCACGTAGTGAAGAAGGAAAAGAAATATTAGGAATCTAATTATAATACTTCCTTCCACATATAAAGAAGAAGGGGAAAGGAGTGGGGATTATAAAGTGGTGGGGGAATGTGTATAAATGCAGGTTGTTTCAAGAGACTTTTATTATTATTGTGGCTTTAGCAGAAACAACATGGAGTTTAAATCTTCAGCAAAAATAAGGAATAATATAATAAAGAAAGAAATTCGCAAGAAAGAAAAGATTGAACTTATAAAATTACAACTTATAATACCTTCCATTGAAATTGGATGTAGCAAACTAAAGACTTTGGTGAAAACTAACGAATATTTGTTACAATTGCTAAAAACAATCGAAGAGTTGAAGAGAAAGAATGGACATTCTACATAGTAAAATTTGAACATTTTAATATAAATAAGTAAACTGAAAAAAGTAGATGTAGAATAGAGAGCGAGGAATAGATCACTTTGTGGTAATGGACTAACATGCCACTTAGTGCTCTATTCCTCGTTCTCGCGTTAAATTGGATTACCTTGACCTATTTGTTTGACTGTTAGAATTTGGTTAACACTGTTGAATTTCAGTTTTGAATTAATGTTTATTTTTATTCAACTGTTAGAGTTTTTTAACACTGTCGAATTTTAGTTTTGAACTAACTTTTAATTTATGCGAATTTTCAGTTCAACTCTAGTTAATTTATGCGCAAATTTAGTTTAACCAAGTGCCTGTGCTCTAGCCATTTCCTCTCCAACATTTGTTCTTTTAACATCTGTCCCATAACATCTGTCCTAACAGATGTTAAAAGAAAGTTTGTTAAAGTTTGAATATAAAGAAGTATATACTAAAACTCCAATGGGAATAAAGAACACGAATGAACAATTAGTTTGTAGAAGGTTAATATTTTGTTGAAAATGTTTGATTTTCTAGGATAGTGAAGAGGATGAAATAGTGGTGGGGGAACCATTATAATAGGAGGAACGTGAGAGCCCACTTCATTTCTTGGTGAAATTTCGAAGAGTAAACATCTCAACATGTATCGTTGCGATAAATGTTCGGAATCGTTTCACGATGAAATTCTATTAGACTGTCATAAAGAACTAATTCACAACAACCCAGAAGAAAAACAAGAACAACAAGAACAACAAGAAGAACAAGAAGAACAAGAAGAACAAGAAGAACAAGATGAAATAACTGCAACATCTTCAACTACTTTACCGAATCTACAAGTATTTGCATTACCCGGTAAAGTAGTAATGCATCATAAGATTCAAAATGAAAACTTGAAGCTAGAAGAATTTATTAGAGAAGCAAAACCAATTGTAAGTAAAACTTTAAAAGAAGAATTGAAAAGATTGAACTTTCTTAAATTTGGTTTACTACTAGAAGCTATGTTTATAAATGTACAAGAAGAATTATCACCAAGAGGATTCATAACAAAAAACCGAACCATTATGGAAAGTTCAAACATTGATTCAATAGTAGAAAACTGTATAGAAGAAATATTAACAAAAATTCAGGAACACGAAGGAAGAGGATCCGGATGGAGTCTTACAAGTATTGAAGTATTAGATATAAGAGTTCATAAACATGGATATGGACTAATGGGATCTAGTTATATTCCTTTGCCCAAAAGAATTAAGGATACAAGATCATGTATTAATGTGAAAAATCAAGATAATGAATGTTTTAGATATGCGATGACATCTAAGTTTGTACCAAATCATTTCGATAAACCTAACCAACACTATGAAAATCAAAGACATAGGTACAATTTTCAAGGAATTACTTACCCTGTATCACTGAAAGATATATCAAAATTTGAGAAGAAAAATCCCGGTACATCTATCAATGTTTTTGCATTAGATAGTTCAAACAAAGTGTATCCTTTACGTGTTGTAAAAGAAGAGCTACCAGATCATACGGATTTACTACTACTAACGCGAGGAGATGTGTCTCACTATGTGTACATTAAGAAATTCGACTCTCTTGTTAACAAGCAGCTTTCTAAAGCTCGACACAGAAAGATAATTTGCAAGAGATGTTTTAATTTTCAACGAGAAGGAAGACAAGGAAGAGAATGGTTACAAGAGCACAAAAGGCTATGTAACAATAATTATGAAGCAAAGATTAATTTACCTTCGGAAAACAGAGCATTTGTTACATTTCAAAAGGTTCATCATCAATACCGTATCCCTATAGTTGTATATGCGGACTTTGAATCAACACTAATTCCTATAGAAGATGAAAATTGTGAAGCTAGAAAAAGTGTCAAATATCAAATGCACAAACCAAATAGTTTTTGTTTAATGGTTAAATCAACATTATCAGAAGAACATTTAAACAGATATGGATTAACTTCAGAACCTCTAGTATATCGTGGTGAAAATGTAGAAAAAATATTTCTTGATCACTTATATTCAATAGCTGGAAATGCACAAAGATTATATACAAATATTGTACCAATGAAACCGATGGAGGAAGAAGAAGAAATTCAACATGAAAATGCAACTCGATGTTTCTTATGCAAAAATGATTTTACTATTGAGAATTATAAAGTTAAAGATCACGATCACCTCACAGGTTATTACAGGGGTGCTGCTTGTAATAAATGCAACTTGAGCTATCGTTTACCACTATTTATTCCTGTGGTTCTGCATAACCTCAGTGGGTACGATGCTCATTTTATAATACCTGAACTAGGAAGAGACGACGGTAAAATCGATGTGTTAGCTGAAACTTCAGAGAAGTTCATAAGTTTTTCCAAAGAAGTTGGAAACATGAAACTAAGATTCTTGGACTCCTACAGATTTATGCCGTCGAGTTTATCCAAACTTTCAGAAAATTTAAGGAAACAAGATTTCATCGAAACAAAGAAGATTGTAAATAACGACAAACTGGATTTGGTACTTCGGAAAGGTGTGTTTCCATATGATTACATAGACAGTTTAGAAAGATTTAATGAAACATCACTTCCGGCTAAAGAAGAATTCAAAAGTAAACTTTATGACATGGACATATCTCAAGAGGACTATGATCATGCATGTAAAGTATGGAACGATTTAGGATTTAGAACATTGGGAGAATATTCAGATTTTTATGTTAAATTGGATGTAACTTTACTATGTGATATAATGGAAGAATTTAGAAATACATGTTTTGCGGCATATGGATTGGACCCTCTTCATTCGTACACTTCACCTGGATTAGCATGGCAAGCTATGTTGAAAGAAACAAATTGTAAAATACAACTTCTTACTGATATAGATATGGTTATGATGTTAGAGTCAGGAGTTCGAGGGGGATTGACGCAAAGCGTTACACGACATTTCAAGGCGAACAACAAGTATCTGCCCGATTATGATGCATCAAAACCAACAACATTCCTAGGTTATTTCGATGCAAATAACTTATACGGATGGGCAATGTCGAATCCCCTTCCATATGATAATTTTAAATGGATAGATCCAGAATCGATTGGAAACATAATGGATATACCGAAGCATGGTGAAACTGGTTACATTTTTGATGTTAATTTTGAATATCCTGAACATCTTCATGATCAACATTATGATTTACCACTTCTTCCGAAGACTGAAATTTCCCCTACTGGAAGATGGCCAAAATTAATGATGACTTTAACCGACAAGTCTCGATATGTTGGACATTACTGGATGATACAACAAGCTTTAGACTTAGGATTGAGAATTACAAAAATTAATCGAGTACTACAATTTTCTCAATCTTGTTGGTTAAAACCTTACATCGACAACAACACAAGAAGAAGAGCCACCGCTACATCAAGTTTTCAAAAAGATTTTTTCAAATTAATGAATAACGCAATATTTGGCAAGACTTTGGAAAACAAAAGGAAACATAAGGATATCAAATTGGTAACTGATCCAGTAAAATTACAGAAATTGGTGCAACAACCAAACTTTGGTTCATCTATAATTATTAATGAAAATCTAGTTGTTATTTCCATGAACAAGAAGTCAGTTACAATGGATCGTCCTTTGTATCTTGGAATGTCAATCTTGGATATTTCAAAAACACATATGTACGAGTTTCATTATAAGAAGATGGTTAACTATTATGGAAGAGAGAACATTGGTATTGCATATATGGACACGGATGCACTAATTTACTGGATTAAAACAAATGACATGTATGAAGATCTACGCACCTTTATATATAAAGATGATTTCGACTTTTCCGATTATCCTAAGGATCATCCAAATTACGACTATGACAGAAATAAGAAAGTATTGGGAAAATTTAAAGATGAAACAAATGGTGTGCCGATGATGGAAATTGTAGCATTAATGTCCAAACTGTATTCATTTCAACTGTACATAAACGAGAGGAACGAACATCAAGTCACGAAGAAGGCCAAAGGAATAAAAACTTCTTTCCTGAAGAAGAACGTACAGTTTGAACATTATAAAAGATGTTTGTTTGAAAATGTTGAAACAACTGCAACGTTCAACACTATTAGAAGTTATAATCATCAACTATTTAGTGTCAAACAAACAAAGTGGGCATTAAGCTACAAAGATGACAAGCGCCATATTTTAGAAGATAAAATTAATACTTTACCATTCGGCCACTACTCTCTAAACCCTATTGACCAGTAAACCTATTCTTCGCCCTCTACCTTCTTCCTTTTTCCTTTCCGTAAAGAAGAGGGGACATGGCAAGCCCAATGCCATGTTCCCTCTTTTTTACACTAATATGAAATGGCCTTGACCTATATTCAAGCTATATAAATGAGAATAAACTATTCTATGGATCAGTATTTTTACATGCGGTGTACAAGCAACATCTGAAGATGGAAAGTGTGAAGGACAAGATTGTAAATGAACTACATAAACCAGCAAGAAGAAGATTTCCAAGAAGAAGTACAATCATTAAAGGGATGAATGATCTTTATCAAGCTGATCTCATTGAAATGATACCGCACAGTAAATTAAACAAAGGATTTAAATATATTTTAACAATTATAGACTGTTTTACTAAAATAGCTGACGCTTTACCATTGAAGGATAAGACTGGTAAAAGTGTTACAAAAGCTATGGAAACCACAATACAAAGAAATAAATTTAAAATTAAACATCTACAGACCGATGATGGAAAAGAATATTTTAATAAAGACTTTAGAGCTTTGATGAAGAAATATCAAATAAATCATTATTCTACAAATTCTGAAGTTAAAGCTTCAATAATTGAAAGATTCAATAGAACATTGAAAGGTGCGATGTATAAACAATTTTCAAAACGAGGATCATATGTGTGGTATGACATATTACCACAACTTATAAAACAGTATAACAACAAATATCATCGTACCATTGGAATGAAACCTATCCAGGTAAACAGTGCTAATGCGAAAATTGTATTACAACGCATTAAAAATAATACAACACCGAAATTAGAAAAATTGCAACCAAAGAAGTTCAAGGTCAACGATAAAGTTCGTATAAGCAAATACAAAGGTGTATTTAGTAAAAGATATCTACCAAATTGGACTAATGAAGTATTTACAATTTATAAAGTGCAACCAACTATACCTGAAACCTATTTATTAAAGGATAACAAGGGTGAATTACTTCAAGGTGGATTCTACGGACACGAATTGTTGAAATCAACAGTTGGTGATGTATATCTTGTCGAGAAGATTTTACAAAGAAAAAAGGATATGGTTAAAGTCCGGTGGTTAGGGTTTGATAAAAGTGAAGACTCTTGGATTCCTTCAAAAGACTTAGTATAGTTGTTTAATAGCTCATTGTGTGTTTAACCTTTATACAAGATGGAGATTGTACAACAAAAAGATCGATTTAATATCAATAACATTGATGAATTGACAGTTGACAATGATAAGTTAAATTATGGAAAACATGGTGAATTACTACCAAATACGATAAGGTGTCTAATAACTGGTCCTTCAAATTGTGGATAAACTAATGTTGTTTTTAACCTTATAACTAATCCTAAAGGATTGCGTTTTAACAATATATACATTTTTTCAAAATCATTGCAACAACCAAAATATCAATTATTGGATAAAGTACTTGCAAGTGTACCTGAAGTAAATTTTTACAAGTTTAATGCCAGTGAAACAATTATGCAACCAAATGAAGCAAAACCATTTTCTATTTTTATATTTGACGATGTTTCTTGTGAAAATCATGACACAATAAGGAATTATTTTGCTATGGGAAGACATCATAATATTGATAGCATTTACATTGGTCAAACATACAGTAAAATTCCAAAACAACTTATAAGAGACAATGCAAATATGTTGATCATCTTCAAGCAAGATGAAACAAATTTAAAGCATATATATATTGATCATGTAAATGCGGATATGCCATTTGAAAAATTTAAAGAGATGTGTGGCAAAGCATGGAATGAGAAATATAGCTTTCTCGTTATTATGAAGGAAGAAGATATTAAAAATGGTAGATATCGTATAGGGTTGGATAAATTTGTATTTATGCGTTGAACTACCGATGCTACATCTAGTTACACGTTGAACTTCACAGTGTAAACATGGTGAATCAAGAAAAACTATTAAAAGAAATAAAATCACTCAGTGATTCTATTAGGATGAAGAATCGTGCATTGAGGATGGGTTTAAGTGAAAGAGAAGAATTTCTAGAGACTACATTTAAACCTATTACGGAACCTTTAAAACAGATATCAGAAACTATTGGTAAACCTCGTTATGAAGGAGATGTTTTACTACCAGTTTCTAAACAAGAAGTACAAGCATTAAAAAAAGAAGAAGATGATGATTCATACACAAGTGCTAGTGAGCAAGAAGAAGCAAAAGAAGAAGAAGAACCAATTGTTGAAAAGGGAGAAGAACAGCCAATACCTGAAGCTGAACAATCTATTCCAAATTTAACTCAATTGAGTAGCGATATATTACAACATGGACCTCTTGGAAGAAAATATATAATGAAAATGCTACATGACATGAAATCAAACCCGAATTTGAGTAGATCACACATATACGGAGCAAGAATTGATGGGAATGAATTAAAGATTGGTGATTCAAAGCTTGAAATAACTCAAGACGATTACATCATTATTGGTGAGCATAGATATAAAGGAACAAAAGGATTATATGAATTAATTTTTAAAAATATACCACTAAGATATTCATCCAAAGATTTAAGTGTTTTTAAAGAGATTTTACAAAATACTAACGCTCATAAGAGAAACTACTTAAAGGATGCAATGATTAATCGTTCACGTGCAACAAAATATAACATTGTTATAAAAAAGTTGTTTCCTCCACGAAAATTGCCCACATTACGTACTGCTCCAGCGGTGAGACAACCACTGAAAAGAAAATCTTTATCACTTATGGATTTATCACTTCTTGAACAACATGGTAAAAAGAGTAAAGGAGATACTTCAACCTCTGGTAAAGGATTGATGAAAAATCTATACAATACAAATGTGATTTACTACAACGACATCAATAAATTGGTTGACCGAATGAGACTATTGCATGAAGCCATGGAAGCCGGTCATACGGGTTTGAATAATGAATGGGTGGCTCTAGTTGATGAACTTAGGAATCGTGGTATAGTTGTATAATTGTCCGCGGATATAAAAGAGTTGCAAGCGTAAGACGTATCAGTTCTAACATGAGCGTCGACAAGTTCGGACGGTACTCCGCGTTAGGAGTACAAGTTGGAGAAGACAGAAAAAGAAGTGGATTACCGCAAACACCTGAAGGTGACTATAGCATAAGTAATAAACGTTTAAAACTAGTTAAAGATCCAGAAGAAGATACTGATGGAGCAAATTTGAAGACAGTAAAAGAAGCTACTTCAACATCATTGAAATTACATAAGAATACTTACGATGTTAAATCACATAGAATAATTAATGTTGGTAAACCAACTGAAAGTTCTGATGCAATTACTAAAGAGTACTTATTATCTGAACTTTCAAATACTTTAAAATTGCAATGGGGTAATAACTTAAAAGATGGACAAACGTATGATGCTGGAAATTATAGAATAACCAACGTGGGAAATCCCAAAAATAATAAAGATTCAGTTAATAAAGAATATTTACATTCTATAATACCGGAAAAAACTGAACATGGATTTTCTTTTTATAAATTTATTATAAATGACATTGGATACCCAAAGGAAGACGGTGATGCTGTAAACCTAAAATACATCAAGGACAACTGTATTTTACAAGATGTTAATGGAATTGATTGTCATGGTAAAACATTGACAAATGTAAAGTTTGGTTCTCAACCAAAAGATGCTGTTACTATGGAACAATTATCTAAAGAATTAAAAAAGGAAACATCCAATTTTGTAAAACATGAAGATGCCGTGTTAAAGCAGGGAGATAAATTTATACATGGAAATGAAAAGTTTAATTTAATGCAAGGAAATAATGATAAATGGGATGCAGGACGTAAAACAATAACAAATGGAAGATTTGGTATAAAAGATACAGATGTACCTCTAATGGTGCAAACATTAATTGCTACTGGTGGTACATTAGGTACATACAATGGTCGTAATAGAAGAATAAAAGATATTTATCCTGGTTACGAAGAAAATGATTGTGTTACAATGAAACAAACAATAACTTGGGATAAACACTTTGGGACTAAATATGATGCAAAGATGAAGAAAATAATTAATATTTTACCAGGTGAAGATTCAAATGATGCTGCTACTATTGGACAAGTCATAAAAACATCAAAAAGTGATTCAACAGCTTACACATGTAATGATAAACGTATTATGCAATTACATGATCCTCAACATCCAAAAGATGCTGTAAATTTAGATTGTTTAATAAGAATAGTGGGCAATTTACTTATTGATACCCATAATCATATAGCTAGTACAACGAGTCATGTGATAATTCAACCCGATGAACGGGAAGCTTGGATTAAAAATAGAATTATAAATCAATATATAATTAATTTGAATAACTAAGTCTTTAAATATAAAAGATTTTGCACAAGTTATTCATTTGTGTAAAGTATCTCGTGGAGTAAACACGCCAGTTATATAAGACAACATAATGAAGACCGTATCGCTCAGTCATCGTCAAGACAGCGGCAAGAGAGGACGTGGTATAACATCAGCTGCATTATCCCTGCTTAGACGGATTCCAGTTGGTGCTGTTGTAAATCGAACAATAGACGCTTTACCATACGAATTACATCTGCCCGGAGGTTATCAATATTGTGGACCTGGAACTAAGTTGGCAAAGCGTTTAGCAAGAGGAGATCCTGGAATTAATAAATTAGATCAAGCTTGCAAGGAACACGATATAGCATATTCAAAGTATAAAGATTCAACAAATAGATCAATAGCAGATAAAATTCTAGCGGAAAAAGCTTGGCAAAGAGTAAAATCAAGTGACGCAAGTATTGCAGAAAAAGCATCGGCTTGGGCAGTAACTACAGCCATGAAGACGAAAGCAAAGTTAGGTGGTGGAAAACGTCGCAGAGGAAGACCTGCAAAGAAAGGCGCTCCCAAAAGAGGTGGAAACATTAAAAAAGGACGTCGTAGAACTCATAAGCCAAATGTAAAGAAGACTTCTGTTTGGCAAATGGTAAAAAACGGAGCAGGTTTATACCTAAGACCATACCGTGTGTACTAAATAAGAAGAGTCAATTGATAATTCCAAATAAAGCCTTAACAAATCATCAGTTAAATGATTATGTGAAATGTTTGAAAATACCATTCTTTCGAGGAGTTTTTATGAAAGATGCATTACCAACTAAAATATGGAAAAATGAAACTGGAATAGTAAATTTGGATTCCACCTATGGTCCAGGTACTCATTGGGTATGCTATAAAAAGCTTGGACAAACCGTTTACTACTTTGACAGTTTTGGCAATCTACCACCGCCAAAAGAACTTCAACATTATTTTCGAAACTCAAAAAACATTTTTTACAATTACAAAAAAGAACAACCTAACAATACTGAAATATGTGGGCATTTATGTTTGGAGTTTCTAGCGAAAAGTGTCAGTCAGCTTTAAGATGTCATCGTATACAGTGTCATTGAGTGGAAATTCATCCACATTGAAAAGTACGCTGTTCCCAGCATTGCGTCTATCCAAGGAACGATTATGGGAAGCGGCATTACTTGATTTGACTACCTACAACTCAATTCCCAATGTTACGGAAGGGAAGAATAATTTACTACATTATTATGAAACTAAGGATGCTACAGGAAAATACTCAGAATTAAAAATAATTACATTTCCTACTGGAGCTTATGAAATTGATGATATAAACCAATTATTACAGAAACAACTCGGAGAAGACAATATTACCGTTAAAGGAAACAATAATACTTTAAAAGCAGAAATAACTTCAAAATATTATATTGATGTCAGCTTGGAACAGTCGATTGGCAGTTTACTTGGATTTACAGATACAAAAAAGAAAATCTTAACTCCTGGAACTACTCATTCAGGTGATTCAACTGTAACAATATTGAAAGTAAATAGTATCGATGTCACGTGCAACATTATACACGGATCGTATAGAGATGGAGTTAATCAACATATTTTACATACATTTTATCCAACAGTGGCTCCCGGTTTTAAAATTGTTGAGAAGCCACAAAACTTGATATACCTACCGTTAAACACCAGTTTCATTTCAGACATCGTACTGAACATATTGGATCAAGACGGTCATAGTGTTGACTTTAGAGGAGAAACAATTACTATACGGATACACATCAGAGCAGCAACATAAAAGTCAACATGGGATTATCATTTAAACCGCAACGGAAGAGTCGGGAGCTCAGTAGCTCCTCAACATTGGAAGAGTTAACATCGGACAACATTCGTTTTCTACAGAAGATTGGATTGAAACTTAACAGCGATGGATATCCTGGATATATCTCAAGGACCAACGTTCGACGAAACACTATGGGAGAAGGAATATCACACGCACAACCCTTACACTTCATCAAAATTAAACAATAACGATGAAATAAGGATCCCCATTCAACAACAAGATATTTACACTTTACCGTGTGAAAGTTACTTGTACATCGAAGGACGGGTATTAAAATTGGATGGAAAAACTGCTTCAACAGTTCCTTTTATAAATAACCCGATGGCATATCTTTTTGATGAAATAAGATATGAAATATCAGGGGTGACGGTTGATTCAACAAAAAAGGTTGGTTTAACAACGACATTGAAAGGATTAACATCATTAACACCGCATGAGAAGAATTCAATAGTCACCGCCGGATGGGTTGCCCCCGATAAAGACACTATAACACCAGCTTCCAACGGTCACTTTGATTTTCATGTACCTTTACGATTGCTTTTGGGATTCGCTGAAGATTACAAACGGGTAATAATAAATGTCAAACAAGAATTAGTATTACTCAGATCTTCAACTAATAAGGACTTGATACTTGCAGACCCTGCAACTACGGAAGATAAACTGGAATGGCAACTACAGTTGGATAAAGTTGTTTGGAGAGTACCTCATGTAAGATTGGCTGATGAACATAGAATCCTATTATTGAGAAAGTTGAAATCTGACCGTGATATTGTGATGCCATTCCGAAGTTGGGAATTTCATGAATACCCTACACTACCTCAGACAGAACGACAAACATGGACCGTCAAGACATCAACTTACTTGGAACGAGCAAGGTACATAATACTCGGTTTTCAAACTAAGCGAAAAGATGTTATCACTGCAAATGCTGGTCAATTTGATCACTGTAAAATAAAGAATTGTAAAGTTTTCCTAAACTCTCAATTCTTTCCCTATGACAATTTGAATGTCATGTTCAGCAAAAAACGTTTTTCTATTTTATACGATATGTATGCAAGATTTCAATCGTCATATTATGGAAAGACTAATACACCACTATTATCACCTGACCAGTATTATTCCAAGGCTCCAATAATTGTAATCGATTGTTCAAAACAAAATGAATCGGTAAAATCATCAAGTGTGGATATAAAAATTGAAATGGAATTTGAAGAACCAGTAGCGGATGGAACTTCGGCATACTGTCTAATTCTACATGATAAAATAGTTACTTACACACCGCTGACCGGAATTGTGAAGAATGTACTTTAAGAAGAATTGTACAACAACTGCAAATTTTTGAGGTTAGAATTATCTGCTTTAATTTTTGAGGTTAGAATTTCATTTGTGAAAGACAAGTTCAAAACAAACAATTATGTAATTGTATAAATTTCAAGGATTTACGAAAAATATAAAAGCGAGAAAATAATTAGTAGAAACTTCATTCTATCTTCAACCGTCGTGTGGGAAACATCATTCGCAAGATGAATTCTACTAACGGAGAAGAAAATACACCTCTAATGGATGATAATAGTTCAGATATAGAAAAACAAGTTGAACGAGAAATGGACGAGTTCCTAAAATTCAACAAACATAAGAAGAGAGAAGAAGAAAAAGCTGAAAAAGAAGTAAAAAGGAAGAAGGTTGAAGTTAACATTACAACCAATATTTTAACAGAAGTATTTCTTCGGATTATCTACCCAATTTCTTCATGCATGACAAAAAGTATATCAGTTGGAATTTTAAAATCAATGGATTATTCACCAATTGTTATTTTAAATCATGGAAACAAAATGGTTACTTTCAGTGAAATTACTTGGGAATCTCTCATGAAACATTTACATCTTTTGGAGTGCTATTTAAGTAACAACACATTTGGAAGAAGAACAAGATTAAGTTTATTGGAATCAAATATTGAAGTTGATATAGTAAAACATCGTGGAGGACAAATTGTTCGCTTCAGAGATTTAACTACACATAATGTTAAATTATATTTCACTAAAGAAGAATTTTATACTTTAAGTTGTACTACCGGTCCCGTCACCAGATATTTGAAACAACTAATATTTTCAAGTGCAATAATTAAAGACTATCTAATTGATACATTGGACAAAAAACCTTTTGTTCCAATTTTATACGGTCCCGTGGATACTTCAATCTTTAATAGAATACCTCAAGAAGTTGAAATGTGGAGACAATTAAACAACTATCACACCAATTTTAATATTGATGAAGTGGCACAAGAAGTGAAAGAAGAAGAACAATCATGTCTGTTATAAACATCGGCTCATTCAATTTTTAAGTCAGTTGTTAGTAAGACTTCATCATGAATAAACGGGTTTCGTTTTCTAATGCGCCACATATAATGGAAGTTAAAAGAGGTATAATTGAATTTCAAGCTTTCCGAGGAAATGATGGTAATTTTATTATTAAAGAATTAGTAATCTTGGACATGAACACATCAGTAGTTTATCATTATTTGTTCAAACCTCCAGTACCATTTAATAGACTAACAACTAAAGCGAAAGTTACAAACAAATGGTTGAACAAACATTTTCACAACTTAAGATGGGATGAAGGTTTCATTAATTATAACATGATGCCGCACATTATGAATCATTATTGCAAAGAGTTTAAAATTATCTACACAAGGGGATTGGAAAAAGCAAATTGGATACAATCATTTACAAGCAACGAAGTGATTAATGCAATAATTGATAAAGATTTCCAATGCTACTTCAACGAACTTTGTATTTCATCAAAAAGTTTTAAACATCGAAGGTCGCAGTGCGCTTTAAAGAATGCCTACCGCTTGAATAATTTCCTTCAACAAACTGGTAGGGGTAGTGTCAGTGGTGGGGGTAGTGTCGATTATAAAAGTGAGAGCGCTACCATGACACAGCATGAGTATTACTCAAACCTCCGAAGAGACAACATCTCCGACGGACATTCTTATTAACAAGAAGATTAACAACAACATCAATATGGCATCACAGAACTTACTTCAAAGTTTAGTTGATCAGTTCAACGCTCATTCTAAATCATCAATTCTACCTACGAAGAAATGTTCTGAACTAAAAGAAGAAAAACACTACATCATTCATACTATTAAGAAAATGGAAACTTCAGTAGGTGATGCTATAAATTGCACTTTGAGCGAGGCACCTTATACAATTGGTGATGAAGCAAAATTTCAGATCTTCTTACCAAAGCGCTTCGTACAACTACTTCAAAATGAAGATCTTCGTATAATTCAACCCGGCGCACTCTATTTGGTATCACATGGACCCAGTGGAAACAACTCTACTGAACTTACAATTCATGTAACACCTACTACTGATTAATTTGTACATAACATTGTAAATATTTCTTTGTATTTGTTTTTTCAATAAATATGATATAAAACAAAACAAAAAATAAAAATA
This sequence comes from Neoaliturus tenellus, assembly GCA_030545055.2. Lineage (NCBI taxonomy): Eukaryota > Metazoa > Arthropoda > Insecta > Hemiptera > Cicadellidae > Neoaliturus > Neoaliturus tenellus. The sequence continues at coordinate 53,203,073 of CM061534.1, read as the reverse complement.
AAAAAAGCAACATATTGTAATGTCTTTGTACATTACAATATGTTGCCTTTTTTAAAAATTCCACAGGATGACCTTGACCCAATTTTGTATAATTATAAAAGGGGAAATGTACTTGCAAAATTCATCAGTCTACTGCTACCTTTCATACCGTACACATCTCGCTCTTAATCCCTGAATATAAAACTGCAACATGTCCCTAAAGGTTAAGTGTGCATCTTATGATACCAACACCATAACTACTTTTGAACAACTTGAAGATTTAACTAACGAAATGCGAGTTTTACTTACCGGTGGTTATCACTTAACTGTTGATGTTAGTGCTACTAATACAAGGATGTTCACTAAAACAAAATATTGCGATGATGAAATATTTATTTCTACACAACCTACAACTTCTTCATCGCCAACTGGTCAACATAACATCAAGTTCCAAAAGTATTACCAATGTTGAATAACTTTTGACAGACAAAGCTACAACTAAAGAATCACGTGATCAATGTGAGTTAATAAAAAGGATGTGATACTTGTATAAATAATCATTCGCTTCTTAGCTCTCACCACGACAAGACCTATTTAAGAAAATGTTGTACAGAATGATGATTCAACTTGATGGAAAAATCTATGGAAAAGACTACAACACCGTTGAACAAATGACCCAAGATTTAGATGTATTAACTAAAGAAGGATATCAAGCTAAATTAATTTTAAAATTTCCTGAAGTACATCCATTATCAACAGAAGAACTTGTTGCTATGGCTAAGGCGGAGAGAGAGAAAAAGTCTGAAGAAAACAAAGAGAAACAAACTTCCTAAATTTTAATAATCCTTACACTTGTAAGGTATAATTTTTTAAAACTCCATTTGGATGACCTTGAAATTACCCCTACCACTTTTCACAGTACATAAAACTCACTATTGAACACTATACACTCTTATTCTTTCACTGGACTCCGCAGCGTCAACATGGAAGAGCAAAAATACAAGTACAAACCTCGTTACTGTTGTGAACAACAGTGTACAGATTTAGGACCAATGATGGTGGATGGGTTAGCTTGTACTAAATGTGAATTCTTCGGATCTTGTTATTGCAAATGCAAAACAAAACAACTACCACCACCGGAATTGCGAACTTTCAAATTTTACAAATCAAGATATTTTCATACATGTTGTCCTCAAAGATGTTTCAAATTTCACCCTCTAGATCTTGCTCATTGTCAACGCACCAATTCTCATCAAGATGATTTTTGTACACATATGATAAAAAGATGTAAATACAGATCAGATTGGTATTCCGATCCTGTAGAACCATCAAATGTGTAATTTCAGTTTTACACTCTTTTTTAAAACTTCATTTGGATGACCTTGAGATTTCCCCCCACCACTAGTTCTAATTTTTATATAATATTAAATCATTCCACTTCCAACACTCTAACTAACAACATGGAAAACAAATTTATCAAGTTTGAACATATAATAACTGACAGGGAAGAGATGGAAGAATTGTTTCAAAACTTACTTTCTATCATTGACGAATATCCTATAAGATGGTTCAGAATTGTAGTTCAATATTTAAATCCTGGTGAATTGTTTTCTTCATCGAGTAAAGAGGATGAAACAACTACTTCGGTTCAAATAATTGAATTAAAAGACGAAGAAGAAGAACTAAACATTTTATTCAATCATAAGCTCAAGGTTCCCCATATAAAAGCCCCCTCCCTAGACAGCCCCCCTCCCTAGACGCCTGCTCAAGGTCACCATTATATAAGCCCCCTCCCTATGCGCCGATCCTCATTCCATCACCGACTCTCCAACAATGAACAACTCTCCATTGGCCCGAATGAATTCTAGTTTTGAAATAAACTCTAAAGAAGAGTTACAAGACATTTTTAATATTTTACAAGAACTTGTAGATAATTTTACAACCATCAAAATGAATTTGGAAATAACATACGATTGTCCTATTTGTGATAAGGTTGAAAGTTTAGACGAAGACAGTTTACTAAATCTAACTCCTGCACCATCTGACACTACTGATGGTAATAATGAAGAGCAACGTCTTTCCCCCACCACTTCTTTGTAATTCATCCTTCCCCCCACCACTTCTTTATTTAACTAACATTTCTCCCTTTCACTTCTTATTCCGTCTTCGACTTCTGAACTATCAACATCACTAAAATTTCAAACACTAACACAATCATGATGGATATGATGGATGAAGTTCCCTTCGTAACTAGAATGGAAGAGGATAAATTGAAATTGGAAATTAAACGATTGGAAATGGAACGGGAAAACCAACTTGAAATGTTACATTTGTTCAAGCTTTTCAAATACATCATCTGGGGACTCTGCATTTACCTTCTCATCGTCGTCGGTGTTTGCATTTACAACTCTGTAATTCATCACAAAAGTTCAACTTGTTTAAACTCTGCTGTTGCACATTAATTGTATGTTCACTAATAAAATTCAAAAGTTACTTCAACCTATCCTACTATCACCAACTAGTTCAACTTAGAACTATTTCTGGTGGTAGTTGGGTAGGCTTTTTTAAAACTTACTCTGGATGACCTTGACATACTTTCCAGATCCTATTTATAAATTTGAATTTCAGTTTTAAACTAACTTTTAGTTTTGTTCAACTATTAAGAGTTTTGTTAACACCGTCAAATTTCAGTTTTCAACTAACTTTTAATTTATGTATACTTTTAGTTCAACCCTAGTTACTTTATTCGCAAATTCAGTTCAACCGACCGCCAACGCTATTGCCATCTCCACCCCAATATTTTAACATTTCTGCCCCCAACACCTGCCCGAACATCTGTTCGGTTTTAAAAATATAAAAGAAAGGTAAAGGAGTGGGGGTGGCTCATGCTCACCAATGCAAAAACTAAGGTTTGAGGTTAGAATTATCCATGGCAGCCGCCATGTCTGGTTCAGTTTTACCACATAGAGTCGGCGACCGGTTATTGATCTAAAGGAGTGGGGGAAGGGGTGGGGGGGGGAAGGTTGCCGTTTTATAAGCCCTCTCCCTAGGCAGCGCTTCTCATTCGATCGCCAACTTTCAAACGATAAACACCTCTCCCATGGCACGAATCAATTATCCCGCTATCACCAACTACTTCAACTTAAAACTATTTCTGGTGATAGTTGGATAGAATTTTTTAAAACTTACTCTGGATGACCTTGACATATTTTCCGCATCTCAGTTATAAGTTTGAATTTCAATTTTGAACTAACTCTTAATTTTTCTTCAACTGTTAGAGTTTCGTTAACACCGACGAATTTCAATTTTGAACTAACTTTTAATTTTAATTTTATGCGCAAATTCACTTCACCCTAACGCCAACACTATCGCCATCTCCACCCCAACCTATATGGCATAAAATATAACTACAGCATCTCATATATACCCTCTAACCCCCACCGGAAGCTATGTGACATGGCAGCTGGCGCCAGCTGCCGCGGCACGTGGCCCGGTGGGCACGTGGCCGGTTTTAAAAGTGACCAAAACACACTACTGTTGGTCACATTTTCTACATAAAAAAAGAATTTCAAGTGTACCATACTAACAGAAAACACTACTGTAATAATAAACGAATTGTTTTATGACATTGATTGTTAGAAGAAACTGATGAAGATTAATTAAGAAGCATGGTCATTTAGGCCTAGACCAATTTTCAGCGCCTTCTTAAAAATAAATTTCAAACACCGGAAATCACTTACTCGATAAAGACAATCAGCAAATTGCACTAAAACACAATAATTAAATCGCTATTTTTAAGCACTGAATGGCACTTCAAAATTATCAATATTTGGACAGAATAATACGGTATTTTGGAAAATATATCAAAATGCTTCATCAATTAGTATAACAAACTTATCAGACTGCTTCATTCTGAGATAAAATTACGGACTCGAAAGTCTGGATTGTCAAAACCGTTCTTAAAAAGCACCTCTTAATATCGAGTTGGATGATAAAATCATTTATTTATTTAATTTATGTCTGTGTGAATAATAAATGATCTATTAATACCGCAAACATAACTGTACACTGAGCAACAACAGATATATTGCTACCTAGCTCTGTAATCAATACACTGTACGGATTATCCTTAACTGAAGCTAAGTGTTAGGTTGACAAGATATATTGCTGCACGACCTCAATCGATAACATTATCCTACTAGACTTGCCGCAAAGTGAAATTCAGTGAAGTTTATAAGATGTTCTACAAATAGTAAATCTTTGATAGTTTGATGGACGTACAGTGATGTAATTCAGTATGGTTAACACTGCAACCAACTGACGAAGTCAGCTAGATATACTTCTAGGAACGCGTGGTAAGCAATAAACACGACGCTGTGTCTCACAGACCCTGGGCGTAGGTGTTGCAGGTTAATGACTGAAGTAAGAATGAGGTGCATCTATTATTAACTAACAACTAAAGCAACTGTCTTTCAAAGAATTATTAATTGCGACATCTTTTTATAATAACTATCGTTAATTACAATAAAGTTTTTTACAGCTTTCTGGATTTTTTTCTGACACCCTTTTGTGTAAGATTGTAGATTGTAGTCTGCACTACCTGCGCCATCTTGGATTTTTAGTCCCAAAAGAACAATGTTAAATTCAAAACATTACTGTTGTCTTTGAAACACCATAACACAATAATTTTACATCGGATTTGCCTGAAACTTGAATATGTTCAATAAGGGAATGGCGGAGTGCATGACGTGGATAGATTTTCAATAAACCTTCTAAAAATTGTTTAAAAGTGGTTTAAAAATGGTGTAAAATATGTTTATATTTTATTCGTCATTCCAGTGGATAATTGTTTTAATTAATTTTCCATCAAGTCAAGCACTAGATACTATGGTAACATTTAAAATGACATTAAGTTTGAAATTTTCCGACGAAAAAAACTCACAGTAATGTTTCAAATTTAACATTGCTCTTATGGGACGAACTGCCGAGATGGCACAGGTAGTGCAGACTCTTAATGTGAGTTTCCCATTTTTAAGAAACCGGTTATTGTTTATTTGACCTTTGAAGTTTGTGTGGGAAAGGCGTAGAAAGGCGAAAATATAATAGACGTCTTTATATTAGTGCATAATTTAAATTTATTTAAAATAGGTAGAAAGCCACTTAGGCCTAATATTCAACTTTTTAAAGTTTTATAGGCACTTGTTTGTATGTATTTAGATTTATGTAGATGAATAAATTTTATAATTAATTATGATATCACAAAATTTAAAATGTAAAGAGGTCAACGAACAATATTTTCATCCATTTCGTATGTTTATCCAATTGACATTTAAGGACCGTTATTGCTGACTAAAACTAGAGTCGGAAATGTGTTTGGGAATGTAATACCCCTTCCACGAAACACTTATTGCTGTCTAATAATGTTTGTGGTTGCAGCATTACAACTTCTACCGAACAAACAAGTGTGATACATGACCTATTTTGGGATTGAACTAAGTTCATCTAATGATACTGACGTAGTAATTTAAACGTTTGTATTCAATTAGGAGTAAAATTTATTCACATCGGCAATATAATCTTAAATAATGCTCAGATTGCTGATAATTATTCTAAAATTGTAGGGTATATTGTAAGGAATCATTACTGTTGTTAATGTTTATTTTTCTATTTTTATTTATTTTTTTAAGGTAGAGTATAAATAATTTATTCAAGCACACAGCTGCCCAGCCTGTTCAGCCTGATGTGTGGGCCTCATACAACAAAATGAAGTGACCACCCACTAAAAAATTCCTCCTTTTTCACTTTCGGATACCAACTTGGGCACGCTCATCGCGTTACATCAGAAATAAGCCTACTTTGGCTTTTGACCTTTAGGACCAACTCCCAATCAAACCGTCCATTTTTCGTAATATCTAGTCAGAAATCCTGTCTCAATCAGTCTTCTTGGATCGGAGGCCTTTGTGGCCGAAATGCGAATAGCTGTCCTCACCCTCCAACGTTTTCATGCAGACCGAGTACACCGACAGTACTCCAAGATGCGTGGCCTCCAGACGTAGCCTCCAAGAGTGGACAACGGAAGAACGTGTGTTCCGCGTCGTCGAGAACGCCTGGGCAATAAATGTCGTCAGATGAACCGACCGGTCTTGCCTTTCCTGTGCAGGTACGACTGAAAATGGCCATTACGCGACAAGAATTATTTTTGTTGTTGTACAAAATACAAATTCTGTTAAGGGAAAAAAAGGCGTGTAGATTTTTCTCGGTTATGAATGCACATTATAATGTCATTTAATCTATACCACAACCTGACAAATGTTTCATTCGAAGTATCTTTGCGAAGAAAAGATTACCTGTTTGATGGAAGGCATCCCATCGATAAATTGATTTTCTTCAATATTTCTTACCACTGGCAAACAACTCTAACGTTTTGGTTATTTGTGACAGCAGGTCCACATTTTAAGTTTGTCCTGTAGTTAATCATAGGATATAGAAAGGTGTAATTTTCTGGTGTCCCAGAGTCCCCTTTCTAGCCAAGAAGTGATCTCCATTCATAATCACACTGCAACAGAATAATTAGACATCGCGGCTCAGTGACCAGAAAATATATCATTTTGCGAAATTCTTATTTATTACTTGTGAAGTGATAACAAATTGGAAATTTGGCTTATCTATCATATCCCAAAAATATAAGAACCATGATAAAACATTGATAAAACTACACGTATGGAAAGTTGTTTTGTATCTCCGTACGTATATTACTGGATTAAGTTTACATAATTTTTTAGAACTCAGCTTAATTATGTTGCTGTATTTTTCATCCAAACAATATTTTTTACCAAATTTTTACCAGCCTCTTAATAACATACAGTAATTTGTGTATTTTTATTCTTTAATCATACGGCATTTTAGTATTTGGTTTAATTTGCTTAAAGTACAAACTAATTAGTTACCTGTGGAATATTTTGTGAAAAGTGATAATGTAATCTAATTTTCGCAGGGTTGAAACAACATGAATTCTCCAGAGAACAATGTAATTGCAAGCCTAATTGTAGTTTGGGTCTCATACCAATTAAATATAAACGCTACTTTTGTTTACCATGCACTAGTTGGTGAAAATATTCATCTATCTAATATTGAATTGGCCATAAAGTTATAACCATTAAAATAGCAGGCGTTTTTCATAAACATTTGCTAACACTGTCAACGGCATAGGAGGAGTCTTGTCCAAAGAGTGTTATAAAAGTGTCTAAAGAAGGGATGAAGAATGAGGAATCGATAAGGGATGAAAGAAGGAGTGGTGGGGGAGGGTGGGCGACTGAATGACAAGTAGAACAATGGAAAGAATGAGGTCATTGCTATGGGTCGCAACAGGTCTCGGACGAAAACGCAAATATGTGCTACCAGAGTAGAATATTCATCCGTCATTATTATAGCTATACATAATATTAAATGATTATCGCTACAAATGAGATTCACACATTTAAAGTTGAAATGGTGGATAATTAGCCTATTACACCTTTTTCCAGAAATAACATACCGCTATACTAAATTGAAACACTAATAATTTTACTTACAACGGTATAGTTAAATGAAATACAAATCGGTAATCTTGCAAATGTATTACGTATTTCAATATTTATTTTCAACCGTCCTAACATAGCGTTTTACAATGATCACTGGGTACATTCCTGTTTTCGGAATGCTTCACCGTATTATAATTACAGTGTAAGAATTTTATGTGCTTGTTTATTACAATATTTTCACTTTTAAAAACTCATGTAAGTAAATTTATTACTTAGACCAGAGTAAAATGTATGTTTTTAATGGTGATATAAAATCTTACAAAGTAAACTATAATGTCATTAAATAATATACTAACTAACAAAAAACCAAATAAACGATTTCTTACAAACTGAGTTAACACAATAGTGTATTAGAACTATATTTCAACTAATTAAGTCGAATTATTGCCTGATAACGATACCACGTAACCAACCATTTAAATCCGCAATCAAACGAAAGCATTTGACGGACCGAGGTTTCAAGTGCACGCGCTATGCACACGTAAGGTTATTTGCTGCAGGATTACTTGACCCAAGAAGTTTGTACGAGTTGGAAACAAAGTTGAACACAAACGCTAACTACGACCAACTCCAGGCAGCCTCTGCAGCGTTGATGGGAGACCGGCCTGAATAAATACACAGTCCACCACAATTACGGCTACAACCTGACCCTTCAGATTTATCAATATTTAGTGTTCTGTTGAAATATGTTGACGGTTTTAATTGTAGGCAATGCATTTATTGGTTTCCAAAGTGCTAGATAGCATATTTATCGTTTTATTTAGTGAATAACAAAATTTTAATGAAGTATAATTTGTGAGACACTTTACGGCTCATCAGTGAGATGATGCGTAGATTGTAAATAATCAACAAGAAGATTATCAATCAAATTCCTACAAACTACTGCAAATCTGCTCAACCCATCAACTACACTAAGTTACTATTAACATTTTAATTTTTACTCCTAGATGTATTTTCTTAAAGTAAAGCAATTTCAAATTTGAGTGTACCACACCACGGAAATATTAATGTCCATATTATTATTTGGAAGAAGTTGTTAACATTTCAAAATCTTAAACCAGTTTTCGGTGATTTTTGTTATGCAGAAAATTTACAAATTGTCTGAATTGTTGCATTTATTGATATCATTATTTCTGAGATTAATTTCTCCTGAAGGTTAGACTTTCTTAGTGGTTCATAGCTTCTTTTCATATGCAGTACTCCAAACTAGATTTTACATACAATCTTTATATGTACATGGTTTTTCTAATATGTTCAGCTATGTACTGAAGCCGAGATCCAGAAGATTCATGATCCTGCAGTTATTCAAACAGATCATTCTAATATTTTTACCATTCCATGATTTATTAAGTATACTCCAACCGAATAATTCGTTGGTATTTTTACTTGACATTGTCCGTTTCAACGTCGTCTATTTCACCCCTCCGCCTCTACACATTGCCTGTCTACCCCCGCGTCCCATAACCTCCACCCCCTATAGTCCGCGCGGTGTGCGTGTGGGTGTGGGTGTGCGCACGAGCGCAGCGACATAACTCACGCCTGTCCACGTGCCGGTGTAGCATGTAGTGTGTACCGCCGAAGCGACCACGTACAGCATTAGGCTTGTGCATACGGAATGTACAAGATGCCGCCTCTCCACCAGCCTAGATGTAACTACTGTACTGACAAACAGTTGACGCAAAATTTTACTAACAACTTGTACATGCACTTAAATCATTCTTTTAATTCCTTCTTCTATAAAAAGTATGGTTTCCGTAAAATGATTGAATTTGTATTTAATGAAACTACCCATTTAGACATCCTTGGTTCTACCCAAAAAGTCTAAATATAATTTGGCCTATCACTACGTTGTGAGAAATTTTCAGACTGACAAAAGATGACATAATTTTTTTAATGCTAAAATGTGTCTTGAACCTTTTCAGTTCCCTCCGAAAAGCGGCGGGTTATTTCATACAGCGACAACCAATTTAACAAGCTTTTATTTACAATGTTGGTAATTAAATTTTATGTTTTCACATTTGTTTGGTCGGTCTTGACAAACGCATTTGTCTGCAGTGGTTCGTCATCCACCGAGCAGGAACTTTACCCTAAATAGCTTCGAAAATGATATTTCAGTTAGCGTAGGCCGTGCGAAGGAAGGTTGATTTGTTAATATCCCCGTCAACCCTCCCACCTTCAATCAACCGTGATAAGGGTGTATGTGGGCGGTCAGAGTATGTTTGCGTGTTCCGTATTAATTATTAAACTCGCACGATCTCTTCTTGACACATTGTACCTTTGAAAGCCAAACTGTGGCTGTTCTATTAATAACTGGACTTCATTTCCGTTTTAATTAAAAGATTTATTCAGCTTCAAATTTATAGTTACTAAGTAAGTTTAATAGTCATACAGACACTTCAGTCAAAATAAATGAGTGTCTGAAAAATGGAATCAACTACTGCCATTCCTCAATGAGTTGTTATTGCAACAAAAATCGTAAAAGTGTATGACGATTCGTGTAAACTTGATATACAGTGTTGACACAATCAACATAGGAAAATAAATGCGATACAATCCCTGAAATTCTTGCTTAAATGTTGCTTTAAGACATTAAAAGTTCACTTTGCATACGGTGTTTGTTTTTAAAAGCTAGGGAAGTTGAATGATGGAGAGTGGTCTACTTTACTAAATGATTTTTAATTTTTTCCTGTTGGGTAAAAACCACTGAGTATGCTAATACTAGTATATCTGGCTGAACAATAAAATTTGAAAACAACTTCCACAATATACAAATAATTTTAAATTCAAATTCAACACGTAAAATAAAAGTTCCGCCTACAACTGAATTAAACGCCAACAATCAATTACGAGACACGAAAGCACTAATTATTCCTGTAATCGGCGACCATCAAAGGCCAAAGCAAACAACAGCTGATTTAACAGACAACAATGACCTGTGAACAGAACAGATGATTTGTCAACAATTAGGATAAAGCTCCAATACAATTAGGCGGGGAATGCGAAGCGGTCGGGCGAGTGGCGATAGTTAAAAATAAAGAGCGATAGCGAGACTGAAAGAGAGAGAGGAGGAGGGAGTAACTCAATCCGCGGAGTAGAAAGAACAATAGGGGGGCCAGACAACCGCCTTGATGACGGCCATTGCGGTGTTGTATAACACTGCCATTGTAGCCCGCACAAGGTCAATGCAGGGTTTATCACAGGAGACGAACTGCAGAGGTGATAACGTTAACAACTATTGAGTCAGACTCTGGAACAGTCTTATAGAGAAGCTAGACATTTGCCTCGAAGACCATCTGTCGTGAAGTTGTTTAGCACTGCCATTGCAAACGGCACAATTTGACTGTTATTTTTATCACAGGAAAAGAACTTCAGAAGCGATAAAGTTAACAGGGTATTGAATCTGACTCTGGAACAGTCTTACAGAGAAGCTAGATATTCGCCTCGAAGACCATCCATCGTGAACTTGTTTAGCACTGCCATTGCAATCCACACAATTTGACTGTTGTTTTTATCACAGGAGATGAACAGCAGAAGCGATCCAACGTTAACAGGCTATTGGGTGATTCTATGGCAAGGTCTTACAGAGGATCTAGACACCCGCCTTGAGGACCATCTAATCCTGAAGCTGTGTAACACTGACATTGCAGTTTACACAAGGTCACTTCAGGGCTTATTACAAAAGGCAGTCTGCAGAAACTTTACAAACGGACTATAAGATGAGAAAGTAAAAACTAAAGTAACGAATCGTTAGCGGAATAACCTCTTGAATAGAGTTAGAAGGTGTCTAGATGCCACCCACCTTAAAAAGATCCATTGTGTTGTAAAACACTGACATTGTAACCCAAACGAGGTCATTACCGGGTTTGCCATGAGAGATTTACTGTAGGAGTGATAACGTTAGCAGACTATTGACTCCATTTCATTCGAAAATTGACTCCATCTCATTGACTCCATTTCTGGAAGGGGTTACAGAGGCTAAACACCCCGCTTTGAGAGGAGTGTAAAATACTGACGTTGTAATCCATACAAGGTCACTTGCTGGGCTTATCATTAGGGACGGACTGCAAAGTGATAACGTTAACAGGCTAATGAATCAAGCTCATAAGTAACAGAGAGGCTAGAGAGAGATAACACCGTCCATGTTGTGTTGCGCAGTAATGTCGCTCTCTTCATTCCCCATCATTAGCCTAAAAGACTGGCTATAAAAGGTGTGATGAAAATTAAAAAGGAAGAATTCAGTGCAATGTTATATGAACTTCATTACCCTTTTTGCACTCCATTAGGCCATCTTGTTGATATGTCACTGCGAAAAACTGTCATGAGAGCGAAAAATTACCATGGGAGCGAAAACTCACCCTTAATTTTTGACAGCGTGCCATTTTTTGCATACAAGAAATAAAAAATTTCTGGTTCACCCTTGCAATTTGTGTTTCCGTGTTTTAAGTAGCTCTGTTGGATGGTGTTCATCAACTTATCACACTTTCAAGGCTAATGGTAAATTATACGAATTTTTAATCTTCCAAAAATCAATATAAGACTTTATTTTTGTAAACATTATAATCCAGGTATCTATTAGTAAAACGGCCGAATGATTCTCCCTAAAAATTGTGACTAACTGGAGGCAATATGTAGAACTACCCTTAATAACTATAACTAGCTCGAACTAATTTAGCCACTTTTAATGTAACTGTTCCCAAGAAAGAATGGAATCCACATTTAAAAATTTTCCTATGAAAAGAAATTTAAACTCAAAGTTCTCATTCGGCTGTGAAATTCCAAGTAATAGCAAATTGCCACTTCGCAATCGACTCGTCTGTCGCAATCGCGTGAGCTGAGCAAGCAAACTGGTGAGTTTAATTGACCTATCCGACATAAATTAGCCTAATGGCTGAGTCGGACGTGGACCATTAATTCATTACCATGGACGACAGCGGATACGAGGTAGGCGGTGGACAGTACGTGCTTGCCTGCTACAGCCGCAGCCTCAGCCGCGCCGAGGGAAAACTGGAATAATCCAGGCAATCCCTGGTTGTTGCAATGTTTAGGTTTAGTATCTTAACGTAACTATAAAAATTAGTTAAAATTAAATCATTCAATAACTTATGGTGCAAGGCTTTGATACTTAACATAGGCCAGAGTTCAATAAGGTGAGACTATTTTTTTACAAACACTATAAACCAATAGAGTTACTAACCTATTTTTAAATATTGTGTTTAATGCACAATGTGTCGTCAGTTCACAGAACTAGCATTGGACAAAATAATTGCAAAAATATGTTATTAAAAGATGTTTAACGTATATAGAAAGTGATTTCAACTCAAAATTTAATCAAATTTCAATCCAATTTGCTTTTTCATAGAACTGTATGCATTAGACCTAAATTGTATGGTTTTAAACCATTCCTTACTATACTGTACTATAATAAATAATTCTTAGAATCTAAATAACCCAAAAATAACAACAATTAGAGACATAATCAATAAGCTGCAATACATTAACCTCATTAGCATAACTTCATTGTTTGTCAGTACTCTTAAGCGAACAGACTATTATCCCTAATTAAACCAATTAAAAATATTACAAACATATCACTTTTAATCATTGAACAGATTTGTTATAAAAACCATTATTATTTAGTAATTAAAAAAGGATAGGAAAAGTAGTGGGAAAAAATGAGGTTCACCCCCCTTTAGTGTAGTAAAATTAAGCCAAAATATGGCTGGAAAATGAAATAATTTTTGGACAGCAAATTTTTGCTGAAATGTGTTCTATGCCATCCCCTGACCTCCCCTCAGAAAAGTCCCCTGAAATCCCCAGTGGGCAACATGCCTAAAAATGATGGGATGGCCCACTTTGGAGTCAGAAATAAATGTTTCTTCGACCAATGGGTTTATGTACAATCAAATTAAAGCTCTTAAGTAGTAGAATTTAATGCCGCAAACCCCATCTCAAAAGGTTGCCTGAGTCGAAAAACGGCAGCCTGTGAAACTTTGAATAAAAATCAAATTTTAACCTAAACGCTTAAAATGTAATAATTTTCGAAATACATGACCTTTTGAGGTGCGGTTTGCGGCAAACGTTTAATTTTACAATTACCTTTAAAAATGCGGATAGCTAGTCATATGCTTATCATACTACCCTCTTGAACCAACCTCCACATGGACGTCCCAAAGAGGAAGTTAAAAAAAAAAAAATCTTAGTCCATAGCCATGCTATACATAATTTTAAAGGTCACAGTAAGGAGAGTACGTAGCCGAAAACCAGACCTCAAAAGGTCAAATATGTCGTAAGTTATTGTATTTCAAAGGTTTGATAATATTATTTTATTCTAAACTTTAAACGCCTGCCATTTCACTCCCGACAGTTATATTGAGGGTCGCGGTTTACGGCATTGTATTCTACATTTTAAGACCTTTAATTTGATATATATAAACCTTCTGGAATGTATTTAAATTTAGTATGCTTAGTATCAAATTTTAATGTAACTCCTTAGGGGCCAACCCCCTCATTTTTAAGCTTGATCCCCCATATGGGATTTCTGGGGACTTTTCGGAGGAAGGTCAGGGGACGTCATTAGAACACATTTCAAAAGAAATTGGCTTTCCAAAAATTATTTCATTTTCCCCGACTAATTTTACTACACTACTTGAACAACTTTTGCAAAGCATTCGTTAAAGCCCCTTGCCAAGATATTAAAAAATTTCTATTTGAAGATTAGGCCCTATTTAGGTTTGCCTCCAGATTTACCGACAGAGACTCAGGAAAATACAAAAATAAGATGCATTCTATGCCTTCCATGCTGAAAATTGGATTTTAAAAAAATTGCAATCTAACCTTCTTTGCAGCAATTGCAATTTCAGGGGAAGATAGCAGCTAATCACTCGTTGACATCATGGCGAAATTCCCAAGGACAGTTTCTAAGCAGAGATCATCCAAAGATTGACACGATAAATTTTGCGTGAGGTAGACACCCCAAATCCCTTATCTGCATAATCCTCTTGAGAGAGAAGACGTAACGCTGATTGCGTAGTCAAAATTAATAGTAACCCGCTTCTCACCAAAACTTCAGACTTTACGATTATTTCATCTTTCAAAGTGGTCCACATCTTAGAGATGCATCTGCTGTGGATAAACAATAACTAGTTCTAAAAGTTTTTATCTCAGAAACATATATAGAAAAAAATCACAAGCAACTTTTAAGATATACAAAGCAATGTAATACGTTGATTCACAAAGCTCTTTGAGAAACACCAGTTCCATTGGAAAATGTCTTTCTTCCAATTACCTCTATGATTAGAATATATACCTACCAATAAATAAAAAAAATTGTTAAACGTTAATCTAAAAGATTACCAAATGAAATTTTTTTCTGAATTTAAGTGTTCTCGATTGAGAACCGAAGTGATGCTGTTTTAATGCAACTTGCTCTATTTTCTTGTAGAATTAATCCCATAAAAACTTGCAAATACTCATGAATATATTCGATACTCCTACTGAAGTAGATCTTACAGTAGAAACCATCAAAGGGCGAACAACAATGATGGACAGAATGCAAGGCCAAGCCGGCTTGATATGCAGTGCCACCACCTTGACAACTTTGGCAGTATTGAGACACTAAGTGGAGCCCGCTATTGCGATATCGGGTGGCATGTAGGGTTTGGACCGTTTCCACCGGCACGTCGCGTCAACTCGTTCGTCTGACGCATCTGGCAGCTTCTGTACCGGACAGAGGTGCTTCATTACCTTCTTTCGCTAACGAGAGGAACTACATGAAGATTGTTAGACCTGTGGAAACTTTACTAGTTGGCCAATAGGTTTTGGTTTGGACAAATTTACTGGATATTTCCTTGTCTTTATAGGACTTTCAACATGAAACACTCGTCCGGCATATT